>JAQIWZ010001389.1:0-12143 GCA_034697245.1 Malaconothrus monodactylus
GTTCTATTGGTTAACGTATAGATACTATATTATAATTATTTTGTGTTCAATATTAACACTAATTTGTGGCACTTTAACACTTATATTACTCAAGATTTATGATTTAGGAATAGTTTTAATTGTGTTTGGATTAATTCAATTGATTTGTGGATTTTCGCTCATTGTTATCAAATATTTGAAAGTTAGGAAAAGTTATTCTTGCGCAAGAAATATGTGCGCATATAATTGTCATCATCAAAATGAGACTACAATTAATAGTGAAATAATAGCTCATCAAAATGATGTTTTTGAATTATAGAAGTCTATTAAAATCTCATCACAAACGCGTTCAAAAAGAATGGATTTTTCTTAGTTTTTTTTTCTTCTTCAAAACTTGACACAGATTTATGTGCAAAACAACTTGATGTATAAATTCAACTGTTGCTAATTTTTTTTTCTTCTTCTTTTTACATAAAGTTTTACTGTAAATATGATTTATTACTTAATTAATAGTTATCACAAATTAGTAACAAAATTAAAATTTTAAAAATTGATTCGTTTAAATTAGCGTAAATTTACACTTAAAACAAGTTTTAAATATTAAATTTTCTAGTTATTAAAAAAATTAGACTAAATTAAATTTTCATTACGAATTACATAAGTTTTAAGCTCTCTGTAAAACTTAGATTGAAATTTTGATAAAATGAAAAAGACTTAATCTTTAGTTTATAATAATTATTAAATCACTGTGCATGAATTATAACACTTGAAACAAAAGTTACGGATATTTTTAATAATGATAAACAATAGATTATTTCTAATTATGAAAAGAGGATTTCATATTAGAATGAATGACAGTATGACTAGAATTTTTATATTAACATCGGCTTAAGCTCTTCCTTATGTAACATATTGTCATTCACAATCATAAGTAGTTATTTTCAAAGTTTATGTCTTCAAAAATTCATTGTTTGAAAACAGACTCAAAATAATAGTTTTAAAACAGTTTTTAATTAAATTAAGTATTCATTGAAGTCAATGACTTAAAAATTTCTTACATTCAAAGAATAACACTAAACATACTTTATATTCAGAACATTTTATATACAAGAATACATTAAAGAATGCGAACGAACTCCCTCGCAGTTTTTGATAAGTCATGAGCAGGAATGAGAAGTTTTATCGACTTTATTGTAAAAATTACTCTAAACTTAATATTGATTTTAGAGTTGCAAATAAAAGACAATTTCTCAGAATGAATTCTCAATATAAATTCTGAATATTCTTTTAAATTCTTAAACTTATTTTGCAATAATAATGTCTTTTTATATTTTAGCAATCTTTACAAGAAAGAAAAAATTTTATTTTAATCCAACAAATCCTAATTAGAAGAAAAGTTCATTCATTTCATATTTTTTCAATAATATTTCTCTAATTAGACCAAAAGTTTTCAAAATATGAAGTATACTTAAAGAATTAAATTTTGAAGAATAAACTAATGGAAAAAAGGATCAACTAATGCATTAACTTAATTGATACGAGAAAAAATATTACGTATGGTTTCTAACAGTAAACTTTCAAAAATGCTTAAGTGATAGTTCCATAGTTTAGTTGAATTGAAATACACATATTTCTCATGTTATGAAGTAATCAATGAGAAAAAAATCAATAAAAGCTTTGCAAAAATAGGTACTGCTATGAGGATTATTTTTTTCAATGTCATGAAACGATATTCTTGAGAATTGAAAATAATTAAAATTTTCAAGTTATTCAAAAACATGTTTTGCTCATTCAATCAATTAGGTGCTAGAATGCAATTATGGCTTAAATGGTTTGGAGATTTTTAATTTAGTAGCTTATGTTTTTTGTCAAAATTGTCTAAACACACTTCGAGTTAAGGTGTTATTACGCAATCGCTTAGTATTAATGAATTTCTAGAAGATTCTGAAAATTTTCGCTTCACTATTGCTTATGTTCAGAAAAAGTAATAGATATAATTCATTATTATTAAGACATTTGATTTTGAAAATTGGAGAGAGAACTCGAAAAACTTGAAAATTTTAAATTAACTAAATGCACAAACGGAACTTTAGCTCAAAATTTTTTGGTTACTTTATTAGAAATCGCTTGCTTTTTATTTTTATCAACTTATTTAAAATCATGATTCGGTTGAGACTTGAATTAAAATTTATCAACAAAGTAAGGGTCGCGGCCCTAGTGATCAATGACCTACTCCTACACAATGACTTCTTGTTTTAAACATATTAAATGCTGGTTAACCTAAGAAGTTATAACAAAGTTATAACTGGTTTTAATCAACTTCTTGTTATAATGACAGCAAAGAAAACATTTATGCATAGAATTGATAATCAAAAAACTATGGGAAGAAAGACTTCCTATTATTCGGTAGACAATTATAATGCGATAAAAGTTGATATCAACTGACGGGTCAGTTATTTTAATTAAAATTTATAAGTTATTTAAATTTTTAAAGTTGACTATGTGACTAATTATAGAAGTTTTAACCTAAATTTTAATAACTTATATCAAAATTAAAGTGCAATTTATTTATAAATATAAGAGATTTAAATTTAAACAAATTAACTCCAGATTTAATCTAAGACTTATTCTGTAGAAAAATATTTTATAAGAAATTAATTGTTGTTTAAACTTTTCGAAAAACTAATAATAATATCTCATGTTTTCAATCCTACAAAAAATGATAAGTTTTAAATTACGAATTAAGTCAAAAGTTGAGGAGTATTTTTCTGTATTGCTAAGTAAATAAGTATTGAGTTTTATTATTTTCCAATAAAAACATTCGTTGCATGAATTCTTGATTCGCTCTTTCGCTATTCTCTCATTACATAGTCGTTCATTTTGGATCCTTTTATGATTTCTTTCCCATCCGGGTATCACTTTCCCAAAGTCTAAAAAATATTCTTCTCATTTAAATTCCTCTTTATTTAATAACATTTGGAGAAAATTTGTTTCTTACAAACTATTTATTGATTATTAAAAGTCTCGAGCGATTCATTTGAGTAATAAATAGAAATTTTTTGCTTTCTAATGTCATGTCATGTCATCTCTTATTGTCATTCATTTTATTATTAAGTTTTATAGACTTCAACTATTATAATAAGTTCAACGATTTTGAGTTCATTATTATTTCCCTGAAATAAAAAAATTTTTTCCTTTTTATTTAATGCAAGAAAACAATTTTCCTCAACTATAAATAGCCGTAAATAAAATTCTCGACATTTTTATTATGTTTTTATTTACTAAATATGAGAAAATTGAATGAAAAGAAGTCTTTATCAGTTATTTGTTATCTAATTGAGTAGTTTTTTTTATTATTTATTAACATTTTTGCTGAAAATTTTGAAGATTAAAAGAGCAATTGAATCAATAAAAAGGTTATTTACTTCTGGAATAAAATGATATTCAATTCTTGAGTTTAGTTACTTCTATGAAAAATATGATGACTTTTATATAAGAGAATTGACTTATCAGAGGAAAAACTTTTTTTCACGATTACACTATTTGTTGCGAAAGCCTTTTGTATATCAACTTTAAGCTCCTCTAAAACTCGTTTAATCTTATTTTCCGATTAAATGTGCAAACAGTTAAAAGTCAAATAGTTTATCATTAGTTTGAAAACCAAAATATACATTATGTTCAATATTATTCATATGCTTCAAATATAACAAATGGCGTGAGAAATAAAGTCTAACAACTAATTATATAGTTTTTAGTCTTAATTAACTTATTGTTTATTGTTTAAAATGTAATTTATTTGTAAAACAAATAAAGATATTTAAACTATAACTGACGTTTATATTATTTAAAACTTCACTTAACGATGAGATTGCGTTTAAGCTTAAATTTTTTGACGAGAACGTTATTTTATTTAAAATCATAATTTTGAAAATTAGCATAATTTAATATTTATACAAAAATTTGCACTACTTAGTATTTATTTAGGAACCGAAAATTTTTTTTTTCAAACAATTTTATTTCAATAGTTGAATAAACTTTTCATTTCAAACTAAATTAAAAGTTCATTCATTAGTGAAAAAATTTTTCGAAAACTTAAAAAAAAAGTCTTGAAAGTTGATTAAAAGCTAAAATATTTGAACCATTTTTAGTAATAATTAAATAAATTACTACTTATTTTGAAAGTTAAAGAGTCTTAAAAACTATCACATTTGCTAAAATGTTATATGAATTGATATTTATTTCCAAAACTTATCAAATGCTGGCTTTTATTATCAGTTTTAAAAACTTTTTTGCAACCCATAAAAAAATCGGAAATAACTCAGAAATAGTTTTTCTCCGATTCACAGCTCTCTTGACAACTGGATATCAAATTTCACAAATAAATTAAAAAATAAATTTGAATCATATTTAATGTTAAGCAAAAGTTGAAAAGTTTTGAAATATTTATTCATTTACTCAATTAATAATTAAAGTTTTCAATTACTAAATAACAAACTATTTTACAAAAAAGTTTAAATAATTTAAAGTAAACATTAAGAGTAAAAGTTAATCATAACTCAAATAGAGATCAAGTTATTTTCCAATCATTAAAAGCGTAAATAAAACTACACTTAAACTAAACATTCATTACTATTAATAAAGTTTCTTATTCAGAGTCTATCCTGTCTTCAAAATAGTTGAGGCGTTTTTTTGGAAATAATTTATTTAACAAAATATTTTAGGACTAATTTTTTTCGTTCAAAAAACTGTCAATTTTTAATCATATTTTAATTTAATTTATTTTATTGAAAAAAATACTTCAAAATTGTGTCAAAAAAACGTTTTCCCAAATAGTTATTTAGTGTCTGATATTAAAAACGATAAATTATTTTTAGTTCAATTAAAGCCTGTGTTAAGTGTTTAATAACTTATTTAGTGGTCAACTATTGATAGCCTTATATTTTGAATAAAAAAATTATATTATTGTACGAAATATAAGGCCATAGTCTGTGTGATTGTCAACAACAATGCGTTGGTTAGCATTGAAACTGAACTGAAGAGTCCATTAATATCAAGGGTAAGGGATGTCTGATTTTTGATAGCGAGGGTGTGTATGTTTTCGAGCGGCTATTTTTAGCGTTTGTTGAGTGTTATAGAGCGTTGCCTTCAATTCAATTGATTTTTTTTTGTTGAGTTACAATTATTTTTTTTAACTTTTTCAAAATTTAATTTAAATTTATTATTAATTAAGTAATTGAAATTACAATTAATAAGCTTTTACTTTAATTTTATTTATTGTTATTTTATTTTCAGCTAATTTTTAGTTAAGTTGAAAACAAAATAAATGAATGCATTCATAAAGAAGTAATTGATTTACAAATAGAAAATGAATATATATTTCAATATTATTTAACGATTAATTTTAAACTTATTGTTAATTATATTATTAAATATCAAAAAATAATTTACAAATCAATATAAAATATAAACAGCTTTTAGTGAAAACTAAAACGTAAAAAAGAGTTTAGACTCCGTTTTCAACACTCGCTAAATAGCGGGACAGTTGAAAGTGAGGGGAGGTTTGGCTTAAAGAGTGAGTGCAATGGCTTTGGAGTGATTGAGACAAAGAGAGAGAGAAAGAGGGGGAGAGTTGAAGAAAGAAGAGAGAGTTGGATGACTCACAACACTATTGTTATAACACTATTGATATTGAGAACAGAATATGAGTTTTATTTGACTTTTATTTAACTCTTATTTAAATTATTCATTAATTTATTATTTAATATCAATTTAATCATAGAATGAGTGACTCTTTGGATAAAAGTAAGTCTTGTATTAATTGTTATTTTTTAAATTTTGAAATTAATTTATTGTTGTTTTGTTGTCATTATTATTGATGTCTTTTGAAAGTAAAAGTTGTGATAAATATGAATTTATTTTTTTTCGTCAATTGACATTCCATTTACTATTAATTAATCATTATTTTGGACCTTATTTTAATTAAATTTGTTATTGATTTGTATTTTATTTGATGACAATTATGAAAATTATCATTTTTTATGTGAAAAGTTTTTTTTGTTTGTGTTTTAAAACTAATTATTAATTCTTATGTATTTTTGTTTTCTTTTGTGATTTTATTTTCAAATGACAGCAGATTTTGAGACTATTATGAACTCAATAATGAATGAGAAAAAGTTGATTAATAAGAAAGTCGACAAAATTGATGACAATTTTATCAATAATGAAGAAGAAGTCGACGAAGACTACAATGCGGTCAATGATTGCGCTTTTTATCACGTAATTATAATTTATTTATTTCAATTTTATTTCATTTTTCAATTTAAAATCTTTTCTCAAATCAAAATTTTCAAAATCTATTGATTTTGAATTTCAAATCAAATGCTATTTGTTTTTGAAAAATGTTTTCTGACTTAAGGTTTTTCCCTAAAAATCAATAGTTTTTTTCCTACGCTTTTATGAAACTGTTTATCAATTCTTTTATGTTTTCATTAAATTAATTTCATTTTAGTTTTATTGACGACTTATTTTTCAACCATTTGCTTAATTAAACTGATACTTAAGTCAACTTTGAATATCAGATTATTTTCTCAATAATAATATGTTTTTCTCAAATCTAATTAAGTCTCGAAAAAAAGATATGAAAAAAGTTTCAATTTCTATGAAAAATAAGTTTATTTTTATTCTCAAATAAACAGTTTTTTTTCTTTACTTAAAAATAATTTATTAAATGAACGCATAGTTTGCGAAATAATGCGTTTTTTTTAAAAACGTTTGTTAAAAATGAAATCTGTTTTTCTCACAAATACTTTATATAACGCTTCATATGATCTCTCATTTAATAGACATTTATTATTATTATTATTATTGTTTGAGATAATAATCTTTTCGATCAATTATTTATAAGTTTTTCACTTTTATTTTACTCATAACTATCTCTTGAGTCTATATAGAAGTTCAATAACTTGTAGTTTTTTGTGAACATATAGTTTTTATGAGAGAAGAGATAATACCTTTTGATGTATCGATAGGTCGAGTGATTGTCACTCATTTTAATCATCAAAAAATAAGTTATTTTATACCTAAAACTTCTATAATTGAAAGGAAATAATAGTTTTCTTATCATTATTACGAAAACAAGTCTTTATCTAATTGAATATATGGTTAGAAATAACGCTTTTCTAAACGGAAACAAATAGTTTTTGACTTAAAAAAAATCAAAACATTATCTCATTTATAGTTAAAATAATAAACATTGAACTAATATTTTGATGTATTGATAGGTCGAGCAATTGTCTCGAATGGTAGACGAAGGAAGAGTAAAGATGTCAGAGTTGAATAAGACATTGAAGACATTAGAAGAGGTGACAAATCGGTTGCAAGTGCAACACTCGAAAGCTCAACAAGAAATAGGCGAAGCCTATCAGTTCTACCTTTCAATGCTTGAAGAGACCAAAACTGAATTCCTCAAAGAATTGGACGATATCTTCAATTCCCGAATGGTTTCATTAACCCTTTTAACTTCTAAAGTTGAAGAAGCCGTTCAGAAGACTCAACAGATATCAATGGTTATGGACAGGACGCGAAAGTTTGCTTCTTCTCAAGAGATGTTACAATACAAGTCTGTTATTGATAGTAAACTTCAGGCTATACTTAACTTTAATCCGGACGCGAACATACCGTCTCATGAGCTCGAGTTTGTTTCTAACTATCAGGCGATTCAGGTTTGGACTCGTTATTAACTTTTTGTTTTCTCTCATTAATCAATTATTAGTTCTTAATATATATAATATTTTTAGAAAGTCTTAATCAACAAGTTTTATTTTTATTGAAAGACTTGAATGAGTGATAATTTCCGAAAGGCTTGAACATTATTTGTTTTATTGTTTCAAACCATAAGTCAATTCTAATATTAACTCAAATGCTTTTATTTTTTTTAACTCTTAAAAGCCTTATTTATTGAATAGTTTTAGTCAGTCTTTCATTTTTGCCCTCTATTTACTTTAGGAATCGATTAAATAATTTATTTTTTCAATTAATAAAACCCACAAAAGAAGTCTAATATTAGATGTTTTTAATCAATACTCTATTTTTCTTATTAACAAATTTTAAGTTTCAAACGATTTGTATCTAAAAGTTTTGCTATTATTAGAAGAGTCCCTAAAATTAGTGCTTATTTTTCTAACTCGAAAAATATTGAGTTCAAGTTTGCATCCAATTAATAAACAGTTGATTAAAGAATTAACTATTAATGCATAGAGACGGAGAACTAAGGCTTTTGTTGTTCACTAACTCAAAGCAGAAGTGCAGGCGTTTTGAGGGGAATTTCCATTACATTTATAAGGCTATACAGAGAGAGAGAGAGAGAGAACTACTGCGCGTTTCCAACCAGAGAGAGAGAAAGAAAGAAAAAAGAGGACCCATATATCCAACGTTTTGCAGTAAACAAATAACTTTGTGATCTGAAAAATAACCGTTAGAGTAGGTCTGTCTGACTGTCTGTCCCGTACTTGAGTTGCTGTTACGTTGAATGCGTTGCAAAATCTAATCTCTGAGGAGTAAACCCCCGACTCAACTAATCCCTACTATTGATACATGTCTGGCCTCAGCCTCTCTTTTCATAAACCTCTATGAAAACTGTTCTCTCTCTCGACAACTACTCAAAAACTTTTTTTCCTCTCTCTTTGCTCTACATATTATTCTTGTATATTATTTATAGCTTAATGTAAGTCAGCATCACTTCTATGTATATAATGTATCAAAATTGATATCGTTTGCAATTTTCAATTTAAGAAAATGATGTGTAAATACTTCTGTAATCTCTAAAATTAGTCCTCTTTTTCAAACATTAGTCTTGCAGTCATTTTCTACTGTTTTTTAGTGTTTTAAGAGAAAGAGTTAGAACTTTCAAATCGATTTTATGAACACGAATGTCTTTCTCTACTCATTTGAATACGATTTAAATCACTTTTAGAAAATTAATCAAATGAATCAAATTATTTCATGCATTTCATAGATTCTTATCGATTGCCAAATCCTTTACTAATCACTTCTCTCACTCTTATATCCCTTTTATAAACATTTGGTCTGTTTTTTTACCGCTTTAATTATCTTTCCGTCAAAAACGTGCTCAAACCTATATCAAACTTAATGGCAGTTAAAATAACAGTTAATTCAATCTCAAAATTGAACTTAATTTCAAATAAAAATTAATGCATCTATAATTAGTTCATATTTCTATTTTTAAAATAAATTAAAATTTTTCTATTTTTTCTCTCAATAATCCATCTCATATTTAATTCATTTAATTTGATATTCAAATTGATTTTAGTTTCTGTTAGTAATAAAATTTCCCCATTAGTCATACTATTAATCATAATTTCTATTCAGAAATAGTTATTGCAGTTTATTTGTAACATGAGAAACAATTAGACGTTATTCTAACAATGCTATACTTGTTATTCATCTCGAATAAAAGTGATTATCATTTTTGAAGCTGCAATTCGTTGACCTTTTTTGCATAAAAATGATGATGAGATAACTAATTAGTCCTTTTTTACACTTTTGTAAACTCTTTTCTCATCAATTTGTTGAGTGATTTGAAGTCTTTATTTCAAAGCTTAGCTTTTCTGTCGATTGATGAATGAATTTTTTTTTTCTAAATTGAAAATTTTTAATACAAGTTCTGAATTTGATATAAATGATAGATTTGAGCCATTTTTGTGTTTTGATTGTTCCTCAGACTTTAGTCAATACTTTTCTCTCATACTGTTATTTGATAGTAAAAGATATTGAATGTATCATATTTTGCAAGAGAATATTGACTTTTGATTATTAAGTCTTCTATTGATATTGATTTCATATTGAGCTAAGCATTGAAAACAAGTTACGCCTTAGTTTTGAACCCAAGTAAATATTGTTGACGTTCTTATACTTTGTAAATGTATTACGAGTTGAACATTAATTTAACAAAACTTCACACTCAAAATAATGAGCACTTAAAAATTTATCTTTAAAAAGTAGTCAATCTTTCAAATGACATTAATTGCTCTCTTCTCAAATTATTCATTAAATTCTTATTTAATTACTTTATGATAAAGTCGAATGACCTAAACTTAAAAAAAAGTCGTCTAATTATAATACATATTTCATTATCAGACAATTTCTTGATTTTTATGTACATTGAACTAAACTTTAAATTTGTTCCTTTAGTTTTTAAACTAAATATTCATTTGAAATCACAATTAAACTAAAAGTTAAGTCATAAAACAAGTTGTGCCACAAGTTTGCTATTTATTATTTTAGTCTTTTGTCACGCAATTAATAGCAAACTGTAGCTTAGTTTTTATGGAGTTATAAAGACTATAACTTAATTGAATAAAGCTTAGCTTCACTTCACCTATAATTTCATTAAAGGCTTCTTTAAAGAGCGCAAAAATTATCTACACTTTAAAAAATAAGTAATTTTTTCCGTCCTATACTTCAAGTTTTATTAACCTTTTCTTCTTTTTTTGATGACTATTAACTTAATGTAAAACTAAAAACCATAAAAACGCGACTTTGAAATTAGCATAACTTATGCATAACTCACTTAAGTGTACAATAAAAACACATTTAGAATGAAAAATAAAAATAAACATATAATTAGATAAATAATGAGTTTATTTAACTTTCAATTGAACACCTAATCTAAAAAAAGCAAATTAAAATTTGTATGAAAAGGTTGGCATTCGGAACACATTTGGTTACATCCGTTCGTCATCAAGCGATGGCAAACAGCCGCCCATAAGTCGTCCAAACGGTTTGTCATCGAGTAATATATATCAGAACGGTTTCGATTCATCATCAACTCTATTATCAAAACGGTTCGGCTGCTCAAACACTTCTTCATCTTCTTGTAATAACGGTTCCGTTTCATCGATTCGATCATTTTCATCAAATTCAATCACTGATCCATTAAACATGTTTTACGAGAAATGGTCGGTCGGTGGAGGTGGTGGAGGCTCTGGTTCTTCGCCTGATTCCTCGCTATTCACTAACGGAAACGCAACTCTAACCGAACAGTTCAACGCATTATCAGATCCTGTCATTGATTTGTCCGCAAAACTGATCTCCGCTTCATCTCTATTGCCAATTAAATCACAGATTAAACGACAGAAAATGATATATCACTGCAAGTTTGGAGAATTCGGTGTTATGGAGGGCCAGTTCACCGAACCTTCGGGTAATCAATCAATTTTCAAACGCATATTTCTCTTAACTTTTAAATATATTTTTTTTCAATCATTTGAAACTCTTTTTCTTTAAACCTTTTATTTTGTTTTCTGTAAACCTTTTTTTGCTTAACATTCATTAAAACTAATCTATTATTAAATTATTTGATTAGGAGTTGCAGTCAATGCCCAAAACGACATAATAGTCGCCGACACTAATAACCATCGAATACAGATCTTCGACAAAGAGGGAAGATTTAAGTTCCAGTTCGGCGAATGTGGTAAACGTGACGGTCAACTGCTTTACCCCAATCGTGTGGCTGTTGTTAAACAATCTGGAGATATAATCGTAACCGAACGCTCACCTACTCATCAAATTCAGATATACAACCAATACGGACAGTTTGTCCGCAAATTCGGCGCTAATATTCTTCAACATCCGCGAGGAGTTACTGTTGATAATAAAGGACGCATTATTGTTGTTGAATGCAAGGTATTTGTCATTATTTTAAATCATTTTCAAACCTTAAACATCAATCAATGCATTACTTTTTATTCAACTATTGATTCTTGTTTTGAAGCCATTTATATTTTAGATTTAAAAGTATTGGATTTAAAAATAGTTTTTTATTTATATTTTGAATTTAAAAGCATCTAAAGTTATTCAACCGCTCAATACTTAAACTCATTAGAATTCTTGTTATAATTTTTTTTATTCATATTTCAAGTTTAAAAACAGTTTTAAAAAGTCATTCAATTCCTAAACCTTGAATTTTTCTCAATTCTTATCAAAATCTTCAATACTTTAATGATATGTTGATATAACTAATCAATAGAAGAAATAAATTAATGAAATATTAATTTTAATGATATATTGATAGAAGAAATAAATAAATTAAAAATGAATTGAATTAAAAGGTGATGCGAGTGATAATCTTCGATCAAGTCGGAAAC
>JAQIWZ010001390.1:0-12137 GCA_034697245.1 Malaconothrus monodactylus
GCACGGCTCAAAACGAATTTGGATTTTCGCAAACAGTTTCAATTACATTAGACGTCTTATGTAAGGCTTTTATGATAATTTGCTCTCAAATACCATAATATTTACTGACAACAAATGAATTATTATCTTTAGATCAGCCGCAACTTAATAGAGCATCGGATCCTCAGCAAACTATAGAAGTTGGACAAACGTTTAGTCTGGAGTGTAATTACGACGGAAATCCAGTGCCCAAAATAATGTGGTATCACATTAATCCTATCTCTGATATGGTCAGAGAACGACTCAACGGTGAAGAAGATCCTAAAATTTTATGGATTAGAAACGCCACATACCATGACGAAGGTTTGTCTCTAATAATCAATTATTAATTATAATTATTATTTCAAAATCCAATATAAATCATTTCATTTATTTCTTTATTCTATACTTTTAGGAGATTATTATTGTGAAGGTCTTAATCATAACGTTCTCATAAACAAAGACTTTGTTGTCCGAAGCGCTAAATTCACTGTCGATATAATTGGAAAACCGGCAGTAATTCAGGTTTGCTTTTTTTTCAAAACTTATTTCTGTCGTAAACTCACTAAAACTCTATGCAATAGGTTTTAATGCAATTTAAATGTGACAAAAGTAAATAATTTTGATATATTTTGTTTTGATTTATAGAATCCAGGCGTAACACAAGGCTATCGCGGCGCTATAACAGATGTCGAACAGCTCTTCTGTAGTGATCCGCAGCCGATTTCTGTTTTTTGGAGATTCGGTTCGATGAGAATTGACGTCAGGTTTGAATTTTGAGTTTATAGAAATTGTTTCTCCAAATTATTAATATCTTGTCATGAAATAGATCGTCAACGCCTCCAAATCCTCTTTGGCAAGAAAACAACAATAGTTCCCAACTTTTTACTCGACACAAAGCTCGAAGTTTGATTCCTTTAGACAAAACAGTGACCAGCTCTGCATCGCCCACATGTTTTCGGGCTATACTTTCCATCTATAACACAGATATTAGTGATCAAAGAGAATATGAACTCATTGTTGAAAATTCGAGAGGAGTTATGGAAAGTGTTGTTAAATTGAAGGTAAAAGTGATCATAAAATAATGAAAAAATAGATAATTTAATTGAATTTGAAGGTCTCGTCCCCAATATCTGCTGCCATAATGATAACAATTGGACTCATTATATTGATTATGTTATTTGCGTTAACACTCGTCACAATGTTGATCATCAAAAGAAGAAGACTCGGAAAAGAAAAATCTGATGACGAAAGCAAAGCCGAAGCTCGAGGTATAGAACAAGAATTAAAAGTTTGAAGTATTTTTTGGATCATTTCAAGAACAAAAAACTTAATATTCAAAAAACAAGACTTTAATTCACAATCATTTTTATCGAACTTTTATTTTGAATAATAAACAATTAAACGCCATTCGATTTAGTTTTCCAGTTGAGCTCAATTTTAACTTAATTTTACTTTTTTTGTCTTAACTTTAAATATTTTGATTCATCATCAGATAGTTTGAAAAAGTTCTCAATATTTCCTACACATTGTTAATAATCATTAATTCCTGTATTCTTCCAAACATTTAATAAGTTTTAAAAACAATAAATTATTACTTAAGAGTCAGAATAACTATTAATTATTGATTTAATTTATATTTACTTTTATTGCTCGCAGAGATGTTGAGAAGGGCTAATACTTAACATTTCTCATGTGAGGCTTCATTCTATTTGAAGTAATCTATTATATTATAAGTAATAATTATCTTTCTTTTCAGCCCCTATGAAATCAGACACAGACAAACCTGAAAAAGAACCCGAAAAAGTGAGTTCAGAAAACAGTTCTTCTCTTTTCTCTTCAATCGATCGCATAGTTAAATAACATTTTTTGCCGACAGGAAAAAGGAGATAATCACGAATTAGTTTACGCAAACTTAGACTTCGTTAAACAGACCGAAACAAAACCAACAAAAACAAAACCACAAGCACAACAACGACAACATAAGAGCAATGGCGGAAATTCTAATACAGAATATGCACAAATCACATTCGCTAATAAAGCAGATCTTTAATATTTGTGTGATTTGTTTAGCATATAGTTTTTAGAAATTGTAACCTTTGTTTATAATCATCTCTTTTTTCTTTCTCTACCTTTTTTTATAATTTACAATAATTTTCCATCTTTTGTGTAAATTGTGATAATCTATTTTTGCAATAAAACACATGATTATTGCTTCCAATAATTCAAACAATAGACTCAAATGTAATTTTCTTTACGAATAATTTGATTTCGTACTGTTTTAGTCAAAATGGAATTCATCTCAAAGAATGGGAGTTCATCTTAAAGAATAGGTAATCATTTTTACGGTAAATGCCTTGAACTTAATTTCTCGACAAAATTTAATGCAGTAAATGATAACTGAGGCTAATGTATATTTATTTTGAATATATTTCTAAATGTTTAACTTCAACCTATTTTTTTATTAGCTTTGATTTTTAAACAATTTGAGCAAATTATCGACTTTATTATTATTAGTTTGATTAAGTCGTGCAACCCTTCGGGCTATTATTTCTAGTCTGCAGTTATTAAACAATAGTTTATTAATTTAAATGTTTAAAAATATAAAACTTATTTCATAACTCAAATAAATAATAGGTTACTGAAGACCACAACCCGTTAATGATTGTTATTTTTAAACTTATGATTATATCCTTTAATGTTTATGTAATAGGATTTTATTAAACTTTCATATAGTTTAATATACAGTTAAATAAATACAATAATAGATATAAACATAATTACATTTACAGTATCTCATAGAAAGCTATGACAAGTATATTATCTCTTTTGAAATATTGGCCGTAAATCCGATCAATTGATTGCTTTATTGTTAGTGTTGTTTCTTCTTTTATGATTTATAGTTTAAATATTAAAGTTGAAGCTATAAGTGATCATCAATAACATTATTCGCTCTAATTTTCAAACCTGTCATTAGAAATGATTAATTATTTAGTATTCATTGTTTGCGTGAAATCGATTATTATGGCCTTCAAATATATTATTTATTATTTAAATTTGCATTTAATTTAGTTAATCATTTTTTTTATTGCTTCCTTTAACCCTTGAGTCTCAAAAGAATGTTGAAATAAGTGTTAAACTTCTATTCAATACAAATTTTGAGCTTAAATTATAGCGGATTTATATGATATACAGTATAATATATTGTTATATATTATGTTTAATAAGGAATTTTTAAAAATCTTATTTGAATAAATGAAGAATTGCAGTTAAATACATGTGATGAATATTTTCAAAGATTGATTAAGAGTTTCAGCTGTTTCAATATATAATATTCTCTCCGAAAAGTTCTTTAAGCTGTCAAATAAAAAGTGAAATATAGTTTGACATTTACAACAACCTTCTCAGAAGTTCAACAGAAGCTCATCGCTAGAAATTCACAAGTATTCTAAGAATTAAAAAAAAAGTTTATGCTTTACTTCTCTTGTGGCAAAACAAAAACAAATATTTCTTTTGACAAATCCCTTTAGAGAAAAAAATGGAATATTAAAAGAACTGATGCGATCATAAGATATTTAGTCTATTTTTATCTCTTAAACATTGATAGTGACATGGGGTCCGAGTGTAGAAATTGGTTTTAAATAATTAGACTGAGTTGTGTCGCAGCAGACTTTTCACGACTCAACAATTTAGATCTTAGTCCTTGAAATTCTGTTATTATTATTAACATTTAAAGAATGTTTCAAATATTAAATAAGTAAAATTGAAGTTTTTAAAGGAGAACCCCTTCCCGGTTATGCCCGAACAATATTGGTATCAATGGATAGATCTATCAATTAAAGGCTTTTTATGTTAAAGCAATCAAATTATACTTATATCAAGAAATAACTGATATGTTCATAACTTTCTGTTGAGAAAAGTGAGTGATTCTTGAAAATAAAAGTTTTGAAATTATGCCAAAACTCAAAACATGTTCAAAACATTTTTCATTTCAAAACTTATTTCATTTAATGACTTATATATTAAGATTTCTTTTTAAATAAACTCTTATTCTACAAGGCGTGAATCCAAATACCGTTTCAACAATAATTATTATTTAAAACCTGATATCAAAGAACTTTAAACTTTGAATTTAACAAAAAGTTTTAATCAGACATTCGTTTAATATTTATTCTAAAAGAGAGCGTAACTGTTATTACAATAAGTTGTTTACTATTAATAAACATTAAAGAGTCAAACAAATTATATGTTTAGAAATAACACAATTTACGACTCAATAGTTATTATGAATTAATTTAATTTAATTCAAATTAAAAAAATGGCTCAAAACAGTGATAATTGTAATGATCTTAATATTGATTCAAAAGAAACAAATGATATTAAAGAAAGTGATGAAAATATTAGTTTAAATCACGAGAAAAACAACGAAATTAAAAGTGAAAACATAAACAATAATGAAATAAGTGTTGATTGCGATCAACAAAACTCTTTTATTGATAACAACAGTCATAATATTAATGACTCTAAAAGTGATGAAAATTCTAATCAAAATAATTGCGAACAACAAAATAATATCGAAAATGATTTATTGATTAATAATAATAATAATAATAATGAAAACATTGAATCAAATATTAATTCAAATTCGAAAACAAGAAGTTCTTCGAATTCAAACTCAGAAGAAGACGAAGAGGTAATAAATAGTTATTGTGATTAACTGTTCCATTAATTAATTAATTAGTGTTTTAATTAAAGGACAATCTATTGAGTTATGACCCAACTCCTAGTGCTGCCTATCCTTCAATCAAATGGCATTCTTTACAACAATTACAACATCGAGAATATGGAAAACTTTATGTATTTTTGTCTTTAAAACGAAGTCTAATTTTTTTTTTAACTAATTTAACGTCCAATCATTAGAAACCTGGAAATAAACGTCCGTTTCCTACATATGATTCTCAATGGTTTCGTAAATATGCTTATAATTCGTTGTATTTCTTTCAAAGACTTGAATTGATGGCCAAATTTGAAGAACACACTGGTTTGTGCACTAAATCTCTTCTATTATTCTTACAATTATTTTACTCTTAAGTCAATTAATTTACTAATTTTGTAATCGAAAGGTTGTGTCAATTGTCTAAACTTCAACAGTTCGGGCGATTTATTGGTATCGGGCAGTGATGACCTTCGAATAGCGGTCTGGGACTGGCAGAAATCACGTCTCAGACATGTATATCATTCCGGTTAGCATAAAATTATCATTGAATATATGACATCATATGATACATAGAATGAGAAAAATGTGAATTCATTTCAGGACATGCATCGAATGTGTTTCAGTGCCGCTGGTGTATAGACAACAACCACATAGTCTCGTGCGCCAGAGACGGACAAATCAGGATCTGTAATATCGACAGCAATGGAAACACGACTTCCAGAAAATTAGGGCAACACAAAGCGGCCGCTCATAAGTTAACGCTAACTTCACCACAAGTTATATTAAGTTGTGGTGAAGACGCGGCCGTTCTTGAAATCGATTTGAGAGCTGATAAACCAAATAAACTTTTTGTTGTCAAGTAATCTTATGATCAATTCATAGATATCAATAGTATTTGATTTGATTTTGATTTTCAATTAATATATTTCAATGATAGGAATGCAAACGAACAAAGAGTGCCTTTATATTCAATTAATTCAAATATGGTTTTCAGTCCTTTAAATTTTGCTATTTCGGGAAGAGATCCATTCGTTCGCGTATATGACCGACGATTTCTGGTAACGAATCTTTTTATGATTAGTTATATTATTAATCCTAATATATTGTTCATAATTAAAGTCAAGTGCCGACAATTCAACTGTGAATCCGGTGTTATCTCTATGTCCAGAGAAATTGAAGCAAACAAAGCATAGCGTCACTTGTGTTCAATACAATTCAAACGCAGATCTATTGCTTTCTACATATAATGACGACGACATTTACACTTTTGACACTAAAACTGGTTTAGTC
Source organism: Malaconothrus monodactylus (assembly GCA_034697245.1). Classification (NCBI taxonomy): domain Eukaryota; kingdom Metazoa; phylum Arthropoda; class Arachnida; order Sarcoptiformes; family Malaconothridae; genus Malaconothrus; species Malaconothrus monodactylus. Next base: position 6,026 of record JAQIWZ010001390.1, read on the forward strand.
GAGAAGACATATCGCGGACATCGCAATAACGCCACAGTCAAAGGCGTCTCATTTTTTGGCGATAACTTCATTGTTAGCGGTTCTGACGATGGATATGTCTATGGCTGGGATGTTGAAACTCAACACATAGTTATGTCCCTCTATGCAGATGAAAACGGAGTCGTTAGTTATAACTTTTGTTTTTTTAATAAAAGCGTTTTATAATTAGACAAATAATCGATATTTTAAATAGTCATTAAATCGTGCAATCATTTTATGCATGAAATAATTTTAAAGTTTTTTTTTCTCAAATCAAAATAATTGATTTTCAGGTGAATTGCATAGAACCACATCCGACAACTCCTATAATCGCAACCTCTGGTTTGGACGACAACGTGAAAGTATGGGTTCCATCGGCTGATCAATGGCCTCAAACATTGAAAGGCATAAAGCAGGTTTGTCTCTCAAAGTTTCAAAGAATCTGATCTTAATTTCTAGAAATATCATCAAATTAGCGAATTTGCACTAACGTTAAAGAGAGAAAACGAGCCCAACGTAGACTCAATCAACTCGATGACGAAGACGCCATTGACGCCTCAATGCTGTACCTCATTGTTAGACACATGAGAAGACAGAGATCTAGAATGAGAAGGAGAAGAACAGGTGAGACAAAAATAAAAAAAAATTTTGTTATATATTTAGAACGCCTAAAACTTTTTGTTTTGAACATAAAAGAAGCAAACAATGCAGCTCATAATGAAGAGGATGAGGACGACGACGATTACAATGTAGACGATGAGGACAGTGATAGTGATGATGACAGTGATAACGATAATGGCCGACAGCAATGTATTCAATCTTAAATTAATTCGCAATTAAAAATTGCACAAAACTGTATATTTTGTAATGTATATTATGAATAATACTGTTATACAAATCAAGCGAATGATTAATTCAAAGTATATTTAGTTGAGATAAATATTGTTAATACTATTCACTTTTGTTAGAGTATATATTACGTGAAAATTATATTTAAATTACTTATGATTTCTCTTCAAAGCTCCACATTTCTTGAGATTTGCTTTGATGCCAAAGATTAATATAATAATTTCAATGTAATAATTAAAACTCAAATGTTTGATTGAAAATTATTCAATGTTTTTAAATGCAACTCAATTATGAATATTTCACTTTTTGACAATTTGTTTTCCTTAATGATTAATAGAACTGCTTTTGAATGAAAATGTTCCCTTTCTTTACAACCACTTCTCAACTATTCTATATTTTCCCATTCGCTTAATTTCTTTGGGGATAAAAATTATTTTATAATTAACGGATTGTTTCAAAAATAAAGGCAAATGATTAAAAATCTATTAAATTTTCTAAATATCTATGCAATAAAATAGTGTATTTCTATAGATGATTACAATAAAAGTGTGAAAAATTTGATTAATTGTCAAATTAATTGATTTATGAGCCAATACTTATATTTGTTGAATATGAAAAATTGATTAAATGTGAGAACATAGAGTTTAGTTGATTAACGTTTACGTGACATAAGTTATAAAATTATTTAATATAGACATAACTGAAATGATACTTTTGTCGGTACAGAAGAATGTTCAATATTTGGTGAGTGCTATCTCAGGAAGTGTTGCCATAGCGTCTAGAAGTCAGGAAATGCAGTGTTGCGGGAGGATTATCAAAGAAATTCTGAATCAAACTATTACTATTTGGGATGTCGTCAACAGGAAAATAGCTCTGATCTCAAATTATTGATACTTAATATCGATTGAATCATTACTTTATTTGAGTCATTGCTTTCATATTTCATCAAATTTTTATTTCTTTCTAATTATTGCGAATGATTTCCTCTAAAAGTCTTTGAAAAATACTCAAATTATAATTACATTAGAAACGACTGATTCCTAGAATCAACGAATAATAAATCACTCGAAGAATAAGCTTCAAACATAAACTGAAGTCTAAAGTAAAAGTTGAAGTTTTCAATTTGAATGATCAATAAATGTTTCATTTTGTTGTATTTCTTTTCTGATACGATTCTATTTGAATAAAAAGAGAGTAGAAATTAGTTCAAACATTGACTGACATGAACCTAAAAATGTATGTAATCTGACATGAGATCTATTGAAAATGTAATATATTGTAGTGCGTTATGAAACACATATTCATTTGGCAACAAAACAAATCTGCTTCTGAGAAGATAAGAAACATTAAACTTGAAATCAATGAAGTTTACCTCTAAAGCCCAAATAAAGAGTGCTTTGAATACATATTCTATGAAATATGAGTTCACTCTTCAGCTGTATGTATCGTATGCACCAATATTTAAATAAATGCAAACATAATATTTTATGTTTACGTGTTTGTACTCAGTTTATGCCCAAAGCACTTAATTTCAGCCCCGGATAAAAACCATTCTTAAAGTAAATTAAGCGTAAAAATAGCATTTGGATGAACACAAATAATCTCTTTAGCAGTTTGTAAGTCAAGCTCTTGAATAATGTTCAGCATTTCGCAGAAATTACTGTTAAGTAAAGTTTAAAGTGATTTTGATCTACAATATAAACATTGATCGAGTTTTTTAACTTTGATTAATTTGAACGTTAATGGTGTGAAACTTTATTTTATTAAAAATAATTGTTAAAGTTTGTGCAACTCATTTAATTGCATTTTAGTTATGAAATCATAAATTATGATCATTTTTTGGAAACTTAATTAATTTCTCATTTGATTGCAGTTCAGAATTCAGAAAAGCTATCTTTTATTAATTGACTTCTTAAATGAATGCAAATATTTGCCTAATGCTAACGATTAGATGATTTTCCGCATAACTTGATTTGCTGTGAATTTTGTTATCTGTTATAAAAGCAAAGCTTTGGATAATTATAAGATTTGATCGAATGAGAGTAAAAATGAGTTGAACAAATTTAAAAAATAAATAATAAAGTCGGCATTTGATTTCAAATAAATACAGGTATCACATTCTAACACTAAATAAGTTGAGTTCATAATGGCTTTTGTTACGATTACTACAGTATAGTAGCTAATAGTTTGATCACTTGGGAAATTAGTTGCTTTCAAGTTAAAAGCAAACACAAATAGAGACTTCAATACTTTCATTGAAAGCCATACAATTATCGCATTATAAGTTTACAACTCAAATCTAAATCTCAACCATTAATCTCTTACATTATATAACCGACTAATCTTCAGATTTAGATTTTGTTCTAAACTTATTCATTTCAATGCAATAAATACAGTAATTTTAATATTAATACATATATAATCATCAAATTTTTCATAATAAATCAAATTTTGGTTCTTAATCGTATACAAACTTCAAATAAATCATAGAATATATCAAACAAACTATTTATCATTAAATTACATTTTAAGGCAAAATTCTTGATTATGTGAATCATTAAGATTAGATCAACAATTCTTTGAATAAATAGAACTCAATTTCCATCAAAAAATCAAAAATTATTTAAATTTCCATCAAATTTGAAATAAATGTCAGAAAATATTTGATATTGATTTTGAAAGAATATAGATTTTGATTTCAAACGAAATTAATAAAAAAGCGCGAATTAACTATAATTATGTTTATCCGTATATTTAGAGTTATTCGTAAAAATTATGTTTCATTCTTATGTTTCGAGAATTTGTAGGTCTCTAAAAGGAAAAGAGATCGGAGATAAAGCACTTAATGTAATAAATGAAATAAATGTGTATTTCATGAGACTATTGGGATTCTATACTTTTGCTTCTTTTGATGCGTTTTCGAAGATATTAATGATATTGCGTTAGAATGAGTCTAATTAATCATAAACTTAAATCACTCAAAAATTAATATTTAAGGAGAAAAATTTCAAACTAAATTCAAAATCCACATCTTGATCAATTATAGCACCTGATGATCACATTTTTAGATCTCATTAATGACAACAATATCTTTCGCAACGTTCAAAACAAGTCTAATTTATTTCTTACGACAAATAGTATTAGAAAAGAAACTATTATTTTCTATTAGAGAATGAACTTCTATCAAAAATAAGATGAATTCTTGACTATTAGTCACAATAAGAAAAGAAAATCCTATGAATATTGTAATACATGCAGTGACTTTTGTTATGAGAAGCACTAAATTCTGCAGAAATACCTAAAACACAATTACAATACTTGCTTTTTAAATCACAAAGAATTGCATTCTATGAGAAAAAACACTACAGTATTCGTATAATCCCTAAAAAGTACAATATATAGATGTGAATGTTTTCTTAAGATATGTAAAGTACTAAATATTTCATTTTGAAAGTCTTGAGAGTTTACCTTTGCTCAAAACGTATATTTGATTTTCAATTTGATTTTGTTTTATTTTTTTTACAATATTTCTTTGTATCTTTGCACGAATCAAACTTTCAAAGAGTAGAGAATTCGTGGAAAGATGAGTGAGAGAAGAAAGAAGAGAGAGAGAGAGAAAGAGAAAACTGAGAATTGCTTTGTAGCTTCTTATCAATTCGTGGTTTCTATAGAAACAAGAAAATAAAGGATCAGAAATATCTTAAACCTTATGAGAATTTTCGGTAAACGGAACTAAGACTTTTGTAAGTCTTAAAAATTTTGCAGGTTTTTTGAAAAAACTAATGAATCCAATAAATAAACCAAAAACCTCAAAGTTTATAATCAAGTTCTGTAATAAGAGATTTTTCCAACAAGTTATAGATAAATAAAACATGTTTTGGACAATAAATGTTTGGAAATACACATTAGAAAATAAATGTTTTCCTATATCGCGCATTACTTTTACGACATTTTTTCCAGAGCTATATAAATATAATATTAAATGATTAATGAGTTTTGATTAATTAATATATACTTCAGTGTATATTAACATCGATTAATCAAAATGCGGAATTTGAGTAATAAATGCCGAAAAATGTCATTTTTAACGATAAAAATAATGGCAATCTCATCAACTGCTCATTTGTTTGAAGCGAACACCTCAACACTTTTCTCTTTTATTGTTGTCATTCAATTCTAAAGAAAATTGTTGTTCAAATCGAACAAGAAATAAATAAATAAATGCATACAATTTGTTCTTGTCATAAGAGTTGACTTAATTATTGCGATAACTAATTAATAGTAAAGAATGTTATATAAAACTCATTTTGAGGTTCAAATTACTTCACTTAAGACTAATGCGATTCTCTCATTCAAACTTTGCACACACAACAAAATTTGAGCCTAACGTATAAAATCCACTTTGTCTTTAGATCTCAGTCTTTATAGTCAAACATCATATAAGAACTTGACTTTTCTTTCTTGGACTCATGTATTTGATGCACATGTCTCGAGAGAATATATTCTATATACAAGAATTTCGCGAGTGAAGAGCCATATCATTAATGCTTTCTATTTCACAGACTTCTGTTACAAGTTATTTAGAATCAGTCAGATATGGAGTCTACAGATTTTCAGCTTTTTTGACACCAGTTCTAGAGTTTACAAAATAAAATATAGACAAAGTTTTCACCATCAAAAAGAGTCGTTTTCATTCCTTCCGGTAATTAGAGGACGAAATGTATAAATCTCTTAAACCTAATTTTGTTGAAAGTAGATTTTGTTTTTAGTTTTAAATGCAAATTAGTGATGAAAAGATTTTTTGTGTCAGTGTTTATCAGAAGGGATCAACTAAACAGTAATCAATATGCAAAATACTACTAAAATTTCTAACATTAAACATTAGTAATATTTATGAGACCGAAATCATTTGCTTCATTTCTTTTTTTTTTCATCTCGAGTCTTGAGTTTTAATAAAAAAGATTTGCGACAAAAAGCAGACACTACTTTATATAAGTTATATTAGTTTTATTCAGTATCGCAACATTTATTTTAAACTTTAATGTTTGTATAGCATTCTTAAGACATTACTTGAGATGGAATTATAAAAAACATTATAATGAACTCATAAATAAATAAAAACAATGTTTTCAATTATTAAACTAGAAAGTTATAGTGTTTGGATTCCAATGATATATTGCACTATAAAATTAACTAATCTTTAACATAATTTATTTTAATTTAACAATTTTTTCTTATTATTTAA
>JAQIWZ010001391.1:0-12131 GCA_034697245.1 Malaconothrus monodactylus
TGAACAGAAACTAATGTCTGACTCTTTCTACTGAAGATTTTTCAAAGATTCCGGTTTTGACATACGATTGGCTCAAAACATTTTAAACGTTTAGAACCAACCAATCAGTTAATAGAAAATATTAAATACTTTAAACTCCAGTGAAAAAAGTTTTTTAAAAATATTTGTCAGTTATTTAAAGCTCCATCTCATGAACTAATTATTAATTATTGATAACAATATTCCCAAAAAATTTTTTTTAATGAAATTCCGATTTATTTAATATTAATTTTAAGATTAGTTTCAATTAAAATAATGTCGACTTTAATAAAAATCGCAGAATTTTTGACTCCAGTCCTAAAGGTTTGTGTCAATAATTAAATTAATATTTAGCTAACGATTTAATGATTACAGGAATCCAAATTCAAAGAGACGGGAGTTTTAACGCCAGAAGAGGTTATCCTTGAATTAATGTTTAATTAACTAATAATTGAAAAACTAATTTATTTGAATAGTTTGTGATCGCAGGCGAACAGTTAGTCCATCAGTGCCCGACCTGGCAGTGGGCCACTGGAGACGAATCCAAACTTAAACACTATTTACCTAAAGATAAACAATTTCTGGTCACGAGAAATGGTTTTCATTTGTTTTTTTATTACAATTTTTTTAAATCAAAATTTTATTTTATTTAATCAATTAATTGAAACTATATTTTAATAACAGTTTTGTAGTTATTTTCTATTATTAATAATATTGTATTGAAATGTGTTTCCTGTGATCAATAGTTCCCTGTTTTAAGCGATGCAAAGATATTGAATATTTGGAAGAACAGGAAAAGATAATAGAGAGCGAAGACGCAGAGGGCGGTTGGGTCGATACTCACCATTTCGCTAATCTTAATGAACAGGTCCTCGAAATGACACTTTCGAGTGGAGACAAAAAATGTGATAAAACAAATTCAAATGTTGTTAATAAGAGTGTTGGCGACGAAGATGAAGACGAAGACGACGACGAGCCCGAAGATATGGAAAGTTATGCCAATAAAATGGATGAAATGCTCGAAACGGATCCGGTATTCGTCTAAATAATTATCAAACTATTGATTTTTATAACTATTATATTTTGATTCATAGCAAACATTAGACATAAAGAAAGTGAAAGAAGATATAAGTTGCCAACCATTAAAATGTGCACAAACTGAAGACCAATCAGAGAGTGATATTCTTCACTCTCGAACTTATGATTTGAACATTACATATGATAAGTATTATCAAACACCAAGACTTTGGCTCTGCGGTTATGATGAAAATCAAAAGCCTCTTACAATCGAACAAATGTATGAAGACATTAGGTTTGTCTCTATTCTGTTTCTATTGTTTTTATTTGAAGAAAAAAAAAGATTAATGATTACTAAACCTATTGATTGAAGAACTCAATTAATAGACTAAATATTGAATTTAAATACTGTAGTGTTAGTTAAGAATTATAAATATTGTTTGTTTGAATTGTTTGCAGTCAAGATCACGCCAAAAAGACAGTAACGATGGAAACTCATCCCCATATTCCAGGCGGACCCATGGCTTCAGTCCATCCGTGCAGGTATTTATCAATACTGTATTTAATAAATTAACTAAATTTCAATTTCAATTTATCAAAATTTCATTTAATGAATAAAATTTTCTTAAACAAGCCATAATTTAATAATTAATTAAACAATTTTTCTGATTTTATTGCTATTAATCATAAGCTTAAGATTAATTGAATTTTTAAAGCACAGAATACACTATCAGTTGGCATAAAAATTAATTATTCTTAAAAAAAATCTATTTATAATTGATTTTTAATTTCTAATTACAATGCATTTTAAGAAATAAGTTATTTTGTTAGGAATTAAAATTTTTCAGAGATAATGATTATTCATATTTAATTCAAGAGGTAAGCCTTGGGTGGGTTCGGACCTCCCTGTGAGACATTAATTTTGTGAAATTGTTTTTTAAAAATAATGTTAAAATTATCTCAACCTCAAAAATTTTATGAATTCCCTCCGGATCATAATCTTGTTTAAGTTCGATTGTCTCACAATTATTCGTTAAATTTAAGGCGAAAATCGTTAAGAAAAATGATTCACATTCAAACTAACTTTATTTATACTTTTGTTTACTATCGATGTATTTAAAAATTAATGACTCCCAAAAACTAAGTTTTTATTATAAAAATAATAAAAAACTTGTTTTTATCTTCACGCGAGATTCTGGTCATAAATCTTTTGAATTGAATATAATATTAATTCAAAATCCATGTTATAAAAAATTATGATTTGAGTCAAGATTGAAATTGAAATTTAGCTCAAAATATTGAACATTTATGAATAGATTTATATTTATAATAAGTATAAATGACAATTTTGAATAATAAATATTGAACTTATAATTGATAGACACGCAGAAGTTATGAAGAAAATAATTCAGACAGTAGAAGAGGGCGGAAGAGATTTACCGGTTCACAGCTATTTGATTGTCTTTCTTAAGTTTGTTCAGGCAGTTATTCCTACCATTGAATACGATTACACTCAAAATTTTACGATGTAATCAATTTTAGACACTATTAACCATACATTTTAAGGCTTTACCAGTTTTACAACTTGTCAACTCAGACATAATTATCGAAAAATATCTGAAATTTTTTACAATTATAATCATTAATTAATAATTAATTAATTCTAATTATTAAAACTTATGTACAGTATTTACAAGAATTGTCTAATTGTTAAAAAAGTTGATAATTTTTACTTTTAAAAAATTGGAATTATTTAAAGAAATAAATTCCTAATACTATCCATAAATAAATTGTATTTAAAAAATAAAATAAAACCAAAATATTTTAATCGAGTTGTTATAATCTTGAAATATAAAATAGTTTAATAACTTAGAATGTGAAGTAATACTCGTTTAACAGCATTTCATTAATTCTTTGAATTAATTATGAGAGAAAGCTTAGAGACATTTTATATGATTAACCTCTGAATCATGTCTTATAATTAATTAATATTTAGAAAAGTTATTATAGTTCAAGTCAGTGATAACTTGTTTGAGTCGATCCCTTCTTCGGAAGCGGAGTTCGAATTGTGGTTTGTATCAAAAGTGAAGGGTCTCTGATTTGGTTCATAAGCCCAAAGGGTTTAAAAATAAAATATTTAGCGAATACAAAAAAAATACTGGATTTTAATACTTTCATTACAATACAATTACATAAATTCCTAAAACTTATTGTGCCTGACCTTAACTGGAATGTTCTCAATGATAAACGTCTCATTATATTTTTTTAAACTTTAATTCAATATATTAAGGATTGTGTATTTGAAAGAAAAATAAATCTAATAATAATAAGAAAACTTAATTCTTTTGAATTGTTGGCTAACCATATAATGTGACTATCAATAAATACAATGAAACTCATTTCTAAAATAACATATTTGAAGAGAAGAACCATTGGAATTAAAGTTCTTAATACTATAAAAGGGGGCATTGATTGACACTTTAATAATTATTCTGATTCTTTCAAACTATTCAATGGTTGTGAGTGTAAATCAGTAAATATTGAGTTTCTTACAGACATGTTTTAAAAATAACAACTGCCTTAAGCTTTATTATAGATATTTTGGTTTTGAAATAAGTTTCAATATCATAATTGGTAATATGCTTTGACCTATTTTAAGATATGATGATCTCTTAAAATCAAGTATTAAAAAGATATATAGATTGTTAAACAGATATAAGACATGAGAGAGAGAGAGAGACCGCTTTTGCCACTTATATACAGTTGAGTTATGTTAGTTTTGAATGTGTGTTATAGTATGCGGTAAAACAATTTGAATTTAATTGAATATAATACTGAGAAGTTTGAATTAGTAATTAAGAGAAAAGGCATCTAATTTCATAGTTTTAATGACTATTTTTGGTTGTTCCCAACAATAATATTTGTGGGTTGATATACAGCACCACCAGTAATGAGAAGCTGTAATCGAGAGTTTGTTCTGCTCAATAGGAGCTAATTTGTTGAACTTCACACAATTCAGGTTTACTTATTGACGCAGCTTTTCGTTCAGTCTTTTACCGAATAATGCCTTTTGGGATTGAAAAGTAGGCGGAATCTGGAATTGTGTTTGAAATATAGCTATTGTTAAACAATATTTCGTTAATTTTCATGCAATTTTATGGTTGCGATTAATAATTCTGTAGCAAAAAACTTGACAATTTGAGATCACAAGACTTTTAAAAAATTCTCAAAGCATAGAAATGAAAATTTAAAAAATTATTCAAAAATACCTGTAATATATTCCGTAATATATTCTGTATCTCGATTTAAATAAATGACATTCAATATTTTAACGAAACAGATTTAAAACTTTGAGTAAATTGCTTTAAACGATTGGCTATGCATGAAATTATCTCCACTTAAAATGTAGGTAAAGTTTTACTCGAAAATTTATTTTTAATCAGTGAAGATCAATCTTTGTCAGCTTTGATTTATTTTCAGTTAATCATTTATTTTGATTTTCTTGATAGTTTGGTGAAGTGCCAATATTTAGTCTAATTAATGTCAGTTTTCTGGTCGGTTTAGATTTTTCTTTTGTTTAGGTTTCCATTTCAATACTGAGTAGTAGAATCAATTCAATTTTGAAATCATTGACCAGATTTCTTAATTTTTGTTAATCAAAAATTTTGATAAGGGTTTTTGCCAATTCTATTGTTATATTGATATATGTTTGAGGCTTTGTGATATTTACTTGAATAAATCATTCAACATTTTAATTTTAGACCTGACTAACATTGAAATACTTCTGTCTCTCTGAAAAAGAAGTTGAATAATTCAATTATTGATGTTTATTCTTATGCTCTCCTCATTATTTTTGAAAATTATAAGCTTTGTATTTACTTGTTATTGCTATCATTGTTTGATTAATTGAATAAAATGACTGAAAAGACTTGTGAGAGAAGTCAAATAACCCTATTTTGAGCTGTCGAATGAAATTAATAAATCTCGTGTTCATTATGTGAAACCTATTTTCAATAGTTGATTATTTAATATCTTGGGAATAGTTTATTGTGAAACGATCACTATTCTGTTCACTAATAATAGAGTCTCGATTTTTTCTTCAAAGCGCAGTGCATTCGCTTATGTATTTATTTATTTATTTTATCATCAATTTAATAGTGGGAAAATATTCTTAACCTAACAAATATGTGACCAAAAGAATTGATTATAAGTAAGTATTGGTGAGAAAATGTTTTTTCTTCGAGTTTCAAATTTGAAATACTTCCTCATCACTATTCGGAAAATCATAATTAATTTTTAACAAATTTCCGATAATTTTTTTATGAATTAAAAATTAATATTTATGAAAACCATGAATGGATTTGATTGTATGACGAAATAATGAATTTGCTTAAAACAAACCAAATTATGGTTTTATAATTTCAGAGTTTATTTTTAAAAATATGATATAATTATGAGAATAATTAAAATCAAATGAACATTGAATGTAAAAGATAAATAAAATGAGGTCACAGTTCCGCTAATGATCACAAGTTTGCATAAATGAGCTGACAGTTAAAGTGAGAATTCATACATTTGATAGTCGGTTAACTTCTAAACAGGATTCAAAATAGCTTTAATACTTTCAATGCAGAATATATTCAAAATTTTGTTTTAAGTCTAAAATATTCTTAACAATAATTAGAGACCCTTTTTTCAAGTTTCCAAATTCGCTGCTCTGTTGAACAAAAGAAAATTTTCGTTCAGACATCTGATGACTACACCTTAAGGGATAAACAAATGAAGTGAAAATTTTATAAAAAAATTCAGAACTTTGATACTATCATTATTTTCCATCATCTTATGATATAATTATATACTTTTATAAGTCCATTCATTTAATGAGTTTAATATTCAATTTTTATTTAAATGTGATATTTTAGTCAAATTTTTAAATCATGATAAATTATTGCACAGAACTTAATACTTGTAAATGCCTCGAAAGTAATTTTTGAATATATTTTCTCAATTATATTCAATCTTTCAAATTATCATATTATCGAAGTTTAAATATTTGAAAGCGCTTGAAATACTTTTCATAAATCAAGCGGTCAGAGGTCAAAGCCATAACTATGAGCTGCGGGTATTCTTCTCTTATCTTGACTTCTACGGGAAAGCAAATAATTTTTTACTAAATTTTTATTTTTTTTTACTTATAAAAAAGTAACAAAAAAATCTCATTTTTTGATGACCGATATTGCGAACACTCGTTAAGCCTGAAGTAGGCTTTCAAGCCCTAAAAGGTTTCTAGAACTTCATTTTCCATATTTATGTTCAATGTCTCCAATTCTTTAGAGAATAAACTTTTCTTTAAGTATTGAAACTTTTATTACAAACTATGGAAAGCAGGATTTTCTTTTCTAAATACTTCAATTTTAAGAAAATTACAATTAAATCATTTAATTTTATTTTGATTAATATTTTATAAGAGCGAAAGATTATAAAAAAAAAGTTCTAATTTTTTTTCAAATTCAATTAATTTAGAAAATCTTTAATTTTTTTAAACTTTGTTCTATTAAACTATTATTTCTCAACTTGAATTTTATTTTCATTTTTAGTGACCGCATGAAATTTGTTGTTTAATATATCGTAAGAAATTTTGAAACTTAAATTATAGTTCATAAGAGTTTGAAAAGATTTTGTATTAATTAATGCATAGGAAATGAAACATCAATACATTTCATTGAATAAATTGAAAACTGGTTCCTTTTTTTTGTCACTATAGTTTTGTTGACTTGAAAAAAATTGGCGCATCAAAAGAAACAGTTTAGTGATGTCAACAAAACTGAACTGTTTTTAAATAGGAAAATTATAATGAGAATAATGAGATACTTTTTTGTTTTCTAAAGGTATAAATCTGTTAAATCTCTTAATGAGATTCTGAGGCCTACAACGAAATTGTAACTCAAGCCTTGCAGACATTTAACTGTATTACTAAATCATTTGCACACTAGTGGCTGATATGCTTCACTTACATTTTAGAAATAAGTAAATGGACTACTTTTCAAAAAGAGAGACTTATTTCAACAAATCAAGTGAAACAAATAATATAAAAATTTTGAACTTAAACTTCTAATAAAAGAATTATATTATCTTTCTATTCATAACTGTTTGCATAACAATATCATCGATTTGCACATTACTTGTTATATTTATAAAGTGCTAAGTTTTAGAGTATATTTAGAGTTTGCATAAAATGTTTTACTTGTTAGCAAATTAGGTCATTTAAAATTAAATTTAAAATAAATTATTAGTAACTCATTACATACGCATGGCTTGAATTGGAAGAAGGATTCAAAATAATTGGCTCCTTTCAATACAACATCTTCTGGACTTAATTAACTAATTAACTTAAATAAGCACAATTATAATTCAAATCCTGATGACAGAAAAATTTTTAACTTTGATTTACTTTAGATCTATCAGATTAAAAAAAATCTGATTTTCGTATACTTTGTAAATATTAGTTTAAATTTTTTTAATCAAAAAATTCATTTGACAGAATTCTTTTATCAGATGAGCATCTCATTAAAGTTCATTTGAAGTCAACGGTTAAATCTTGCGTAACATTCATTATCAATATTAGTCTTATGATAATATTTCAGTGTTATTTTTAAAGTTTATTAGGTTTTTAAAAAATTATGACTTAAATCCTTATGAAAAATCTTCTATACAGTAGCCGAGGAGAGATACAATTTTTCTTCTCCGCCACTCGATTACTTATGCAAACTATTAAGTAATCATTATCTAAAATTGTCTTGAGTTTATATAATTAGATTTTTAGAAATATTCGCTGCATGTTCTAAGAACCTCTTCTTATAATTTATTTTGTTGATTATTATGAATATAATTCGGACTAAAAAAAAGTAGAAGCCTTGAAGACATAGTGAAATATAACATTCGTTAACAATTTCTTAATTAATAATTACTATTTTTAAATCAGATCCATTATTATATAGACGTTTTCTAAAGTTATCCGAGTTCTAAAAAATGCTAAAATGTGAATGGCTTTTATTGAAGGGGAAAAACATTTCAGAAACAGTTGGCTTAAGATCGCGACTAAAATTGATGTCATCACTTAAACTAAGTGTAAATCTTTTTGATCTCTTTTGTGGAGCAAAATAGTATTCATCAATAATGAATAAAATTCGCATATCAATCATAAAATTTATTGCACTAATTATTCAAATCAGATAATTTGAACGCATGCATCACTTATGCTGAATAACAAGACAGTTTCATGCTTTTCAGCAATTAGTGTTGCATATAATTAACTAATTTTACTTTTGGGTTATCCAAAAATTTGTTGAAAATTAATCAAAATATTGAGTCAAAACATTGGTTATTAATTGTTGAGAATTTTGACAGTTTTTGTAAAGTATTCGAAATTGTCAACAACAAAATCTATCACTTGAAACATAAATCTAAAATCTAGACCAGAACGAAATTTCTGTCTTCAATTTCATTATCTTTTAATTTAATTGAGACTATTGAGTAAAAATAAGTTCAATAATTGGAACAAATATATAATTTTGATTATCAATATTTGAATCAATAATATTAAATTTAGTTATTATGAAATAGCATTTCTTTGCATAAGTCTTGGATTAAAGAATAATTTACTTAATATTCTATTAGTGATAATAGCTATTTATAAATAAAACTTTCCTGTTATACTTATTATAGAGATATCTGATTGATAAACACCTTTTAATGATCTTTTTCTAACTATTAGTTACACATTAGTATTTTCAATAACATGATCCGAATCCTTAATAACTCTTTCAAACAGACCTGAAAAGTAGCAATAATTCTTTCTTTGTATATGTAATTATATAATCGAGACTTATCATTAACACTAAACTAATTAAGAAACAGTTTCACAGCTATTGAAAATTATAATACAATCTGAATATATTGCAACTAACTATCATTAAATATAAGAATTAATCCAATTTATTTCGATGAAACTTTTCGATTGCATCTCTATGTGCTTATGGCGCTACACGATTTCATGATAATATCAATTTATACCAGTATATTATATTGAATCTAAAGTAATTTTAACAATTATAAACTTAAAGCATTTTTTTAGCCGAAAGTAAGGGTTCACTCATTTTTTAAAAAATGGAAATTAAATTAGTTTTTTGATGTTAACTTTAAAGCTTATTTGTAAGTAAATGAGTTGATTGAATCAATTTATATTTCTGACTTTTACTTCGATTCACAATTAAAGTAATCAATTATTTTTCTTTTTGCAAAAAATGCAATTATTTCCAGTTATGACTTAAGTGATCATCCAATTGAGAAATTCTCAAAGTTAATCGTGATTTAGATTTAAAATTTAGTTAATATTAATTGCCTACTAGTTTCTGTTAATTACTTATTTCTTTACAATCATTTTATAGTACGATTAAACCCGTTTATAACTGACTCGGTTATAACGAAGCACATTATTTTCACCGATCGCATAGATATCTTTAAAAATTGATCGGTTATAACGAAAACTCGCTTTTGGCGGCACCGATCAGTTCATTATAAAGGGGTTAAGCTGTATTGAGTTATAAAGTTAATAATTGATATAACGTAATTATTAAAGACGAAGCAAACTTTTGTTACGGTCGTCTTAATCCTCATTTAAGCATAAAAATGAACATAAAAACAACAGTTAGAGAAGCGGAAACAGAAATTCCTACTGAACTCCTTAAAGTTTGATTATAAGTATGTCTCTAAAAGTTTGATTATAAGTATGTCTCCAAAAGTTTCGAGAACGTTTTGCTTGGGTGCCATTTACTAATAATTGATATATTTTTCAAAAACCAATTTCAGTTCAAAGAAGACCTCACCGCCTATAGTGTTATAGTAAGTGTTCCTTCATTTAACAGTTATGTGACATAACTTTAAAACGACCCAATGTTAATCAGATTGTTTATAATGAATGGTTCAACAAATGTGCGATCATTTATTTAGGTTTAAATTGTTAATCAGTAAATAATTACTCAATACTTATTCAAACACTTGCATAGTAGAACTTATAATGAACTTATTTACAGTTAAATTTACTTTAAAATTAGCTCTAACTTTAACAAGAATTAAATATAAGTTTATAAAGCTCTAAAAGTTCAGTTATGTTAATGTCCCGTAATTTTATTGTTTGAAATTCTCTTATTTATCATTCACTATAAAAATATAAAAAACTTTTTTTACTATTAAAAAAAATTCATTTTTAAGCAACTATTGAATAAAAAAAGACTTCTTTTCCCTCTATTGAAAATTTTCGTTATACTTTTAAACGCAATAATGGAATTGAATTAATTTCTCTCTATTATTAAGAATCACAATTACGAAATACAATAAACTTAAAATTAGGAAAATTTTTTGTTTTCTCTATTATGAAATTAACTCTTATTCAACTTAATATAACTGTAGAGAAATTTAGTTATGCATTCAGCCTATTCTCCTCCCAATTGGTAGCAGTGAAGTAGTCCCTAAACAAGTAGTCTATAACTGCTTTGTTGATAAATTTATACTGTTATGTCTCAACTGTCAACTCCGCCACTTGTCTTCTATTCTTAAGCGAAGTCTCAAACAGGATCTGTTGATAAGTAGGTCAGAATGTGTAGGTCACGGGCTTATATAATTACATATAAAACGTTTGTTACTTCAAAACATTGCATTTAAGTTAGTGTTTGGCTGACCCCCAACAAAACTGAGGGTGTATTAGATTCCCTGTGAAGTACTGACTTATGTCATTCTAAACAATCATATCTTCAATACCGGTATTTCTTCAATGTATTTATTAATGGATATTTAGTTTTATACTACCAATGGAACAAAACAAAGTTTTTACTTAATTTTATTGAGTTTTTTGAGTTCTGTTGTGCGAATATTTACTACTATGTGTTAACTTGAAAAGGAAATTAATCAACTTTATTTCGGATATTTTCTATTTAATCAATGTTATAAAAGGTAAGGATTTCAAAGAAAAATTTTTTTTGACTTACATTTGATTAATCACTAAAGTTTGATTAATTTTCATTTCGATTGCAATTATTTGCATAAATTGTTGGACAAATTGAATAAAAATTTAAAATTCAAAATCTTTATTCAAGTTTTATTACTTTTCAATCACAATTTGAGTCAAGACAAGAGTCCCAGTGATTTCTATGAGAAAATATATTAATTTATTCAAATCCTATTGTGTAGAAATCAAATTTGATAACAAGACAATGATGTTGCTCTAAGATTTTGATAAAATTTCTTGTTTTTGCATAAGTTTGTCATTACAAGTAAATACAATATTATGTTTGGTTAGAAAAATATCCTCAGATTGATTCAAATCTAAACATAAGCAAAGTTCAAAAGAGCTTTTTTACTGTAATCACAAACTTTTGAAAAGAAAAAATTTTTATTTTACTTTATTTGCAAACTTTTATCATAAGATCATTTAGTTTTTAATGTATTCCGCGTTCGATATTTTTAGCCTCCGAGAAAACAATAAAACTAAACAATGTGTGTTTTGTGTCTATAATAAAACTGTTCTATAGAGTGCAGACAATCGAGGCATAAAAATAAATCATTTTAATGACATTTTTAAAAATATTTGCAAAACTTTTACGGAAGAGGTCAATGAGCTTAAAAATTTAAAAAATTTGATTAATATTAATATTTTGAAATTTTGAAAAACTTGAAATATTCTTGACTAAATTTCTGTTACAAATACCGTATCGATTACTGTGTAACCAAAAATAGTTTCCTGAGTCTTAATTAAAAAAAGCTAATGTTTTAGTCATACCGGTTAACGGTTCGGCAATCAAACTAATGTTAATTCTTAAAAAATGTTAATGAAAATTAACAGTTCATGTATTTCACAAGCTTTTGTTAATGCGTGCCTCATATATTAAAACAAATGAAATACACTTCATCCCAGTTATAGTGAACGAGTGCAGCAAAAAATCGTTCACTATAACTGGGTGTTTACTATAAACGTACTTAATTTCACTATAAATTAACGATCGGTGCGGAGACACCCGTTCACTATAAGGGGTATTCACTAC
>JAQIWZ010001392.1:0-12126 GCA_034697245.1 Malaconothrus monodactylus
AAATACATAACAATTATATTTTAATATAAAATAACTTCTAATGAGTGAAAAACAGATAAACAAAGACTTCATTTAAAATCAATTCTAACGGAAGACGTCTTTCGTTAGTTTTATAATTGATTAACAAATAATTAATAATAAAACAAAATATCAATAAAACTAAATTAAAAAACAATTAAACTATTGATAAAGAAGTGGACAAAATGCTGACCGAATGGCACTTTCCATCCCGACAGCGATCGCCTCTTGACCTGAATATAAGTGACAAAAGCCTCGAATCGACTTATCCTTATATAACGAATTGGCCGCGGCTTCCATTCGACGAATTGACGACATTTGTCTGTAGAATTTGAGCGCATCCTCGCGTTCAAGTCTCACATCAGTATTGGGCGAGTCATCCATTTTATGCAATTTAAATGGTTTTGTCTGAAATGTTGCCGAAGAAGACACTAATCGTTGACTCGATATCAGAGGCGATAATAATTTACGAATTATTTGGTTCATTGTCTTATGGTTTGGTGTCTTAGGAGTCAATGCCATCGCAACTATTCATTAATTATTAATTATTTTATTAATTAATATAAAAATTGATTTTTTAATTATAAAGTTTTCGCAATAATAATAATATCAAAGACTATAATATTGTTAATGCTTTGGGTCACAAATGATATCAAAATATCAATACTTAAGGCATACTTAATAACAACTCTTTCGTTAAACTGATCTTTAGATAGCATCCATTGCGACATCTTTTGAATACTTTAATAAATATTAGGTTTTGATAAAATGTTTTAATGATTTTTAAGCATTTATTTAGTGATAGATTTGAAAAGATGTCACTAAAGGTCTAATTAATAGCAAAACTGCTAAACAATTGTTATTAAATAACTTGATTCTATTGGACGACACAAAGCACGTGTTTTTCTTTGAATTTAAATTTCATCACTTTTTAAACCACTTAATCATTAGTTTATTGTTTTAATAATAAAACACATGATTTTTTGAGGTCTACTTATTTGTAAAAACAATATATAAATAATTTAAAATATTTTTAATTTAAAACAAAATCAAAAACTATTTATATATAAAATTGTTTTTTAAAAATTGAAAAATCGCTTATATTTTGGATCAGTTTTTATGAAATTTATTAATAAATTATTTGTTTATTTAATATTTTCTTAAATTAATTTCTGGTTTGTCTTTAAAATTATAGCTCAATATTAAATATTTTTTTTTGTTTTGTTTTTGTTTTCAATTTAGTCATTATTTTAAAGTAAGTCTTAATTAAAAACCTATTTTTGAAATTAAAGCGATTTTTGTTTCGCTTTGAATTGAAGTCATCAATAAATTAATTAAAGACTAAAATAAAGTTAATATTTATTTGCACTTAATTTAAGACATTTTAGATTTGATTAATTAAGAAATAATTTTGTTTACGTTAATTGCCTTATAATCACTTTTGACGTATAGTTTTAAATGAATGGCGACATCAGTCGAACCACAATATGAGAAAAAGCCGAACACACTCTGTATTAAAGGCATTCCAATTACCTATAATTCGGACCGATTGAGACAACTTTTCTCTCCATTCGGTTTTATAATTAGTATAAGAATATTGAAAAGCAAATGCGTCCACAAAAACATGACAACAACTGGTTTCGTATCGTTTGATAACATAAGATCTGCTGACAATGCAATGAATACTATGAATAAGTGTATTGTTGACAATAATATTTTTGTCATAACTAAAGCTAAGCGTAAAGTCAATCATATTGAGAACGGTCTGAGGAATAAGTTTGCGAATAGTCTTCAGAATAATGTTGAGAACAGTTTTCAGAATAAGTCTGCGAACAGTCTTCAGAATAAGTGTGCGAATAGTCTTCAGAATAACATTGAGAATAGTCTTCTGAATAAGTTTGCGAATAGTTTTCTAAACCTAAACGATTGTAATTCAGTGAATGGCTATATAAGTAATACAACTATTAATGATTTGGACGACTTGTTGACTAAAGTATTTGACTTTTTGACTATTAAACAAAAGTTTGGTGTCTCTCGAGTTTGCAAATTATGGAAAGACATTGTTATTAAATCGATGCCTAAAGAAAAAGTGTTGGCTTTCGGCAAAACTAATCGTAACTTTTATTATGGATGTAATGATAACGGACATGAATTCAATGACTATAACGACTTGAGTGATGCCATCATTACTGCTGACAATAATTACGTTTTCAGAAGTTTAACACAATTGGCGCCAATCGTTCGCTTGACTCAGAATATCGAGTGTTTGCAATTCGCCAATTGTTTCGTCGATACGATTACTTTGAAATGGATTATAACTCAATGCCCGAAACTTAAATGTTTGCGATTCGATAATATTTCGGGCATTGGGAAACTCGATTGGCCTAAACTCGGAAAACCGCTTTCAAGTATTAATTTCATTGCTATTCAAATTTTAATACTAAACCTCTAATAGTTTTTACTATTAGTTACTATAAATGCTTTATATTTTGATTTTTTTTCAGCAAAAATTATTCATTTCTCTTATGGCGGAAATAAATTGAATCACTGGAAGAGTTTGCCCGAAATGGTCAAGTTTTTCGATTCACTCGAAGAGTTAACTATCTTTGACTATTCAGAAGACTTGGAGAAAGTATTCCTTCAATTACACCAAAGAGTCACTAATTTAACTGTAATTAAATGCAAAGGCCTTAGCGTTCACAGTATTGTGTCTCTCACTCGAAGAAATGGACCGCAAATCAAAGTCTTGAAAATAGATTTCAGTCTTAATAATGAATGCGAAGCTATAATCGATAGCATTTATAACAGAATGACTGAATTGCAAACTTTTAGAGCCTTTAATATCAATGATTTTGCGATAAAAGAATTTATTCATGACATCGAAATGAATGAATTAATTATTGAATTCAAAAACTTCGTAGAATTGCGATTAATCTCAGAATCGATTAGAATTTGTCTAAAGTTTCTAAAAACGAGTGGATCTATAATGCCATCAAATCTCGAATCGATTGATGAACTGATTCCTGAATGCGAAGAATTATCGTTTAATAATTGTTTCATTTTTTGCGAATGTTCTCCAAATTCACAGGAAATGAAGAATAATTCTTATTATAGTTGTGAGAAATGTCTCGAACAATGTCTTAATTTTATAACACAATTACCAAAAATACAATACCTCGAGATAAATGGCTCGCGTTTTAATTTATATGAAGATTAAAGACTATTCCCATAGCTTTTAATTATTAATTGATTTTTTTAATTTAATTCATTTAAACCCAAAACTTTGTACTTTTATCGGAATTTTATTATATATTTTTTTTCTCAATCTATAAATATAATTATTAATTGTTTGTCTTAATTATAATTGAATTTTTTTATCCTTAGATTTAAAAAAATAGTGTATGAAATCATTAATAAAATAACAAAATAATAACTAATTTAAAAATAAATATCAATAGAAATATGACAAAAGGATGAGTCAATCCATAAGAATCTGTTGACTTCAAAGTGGATGAAGTAATAGAATCGGTTGATCTAATAGTGGAAGAAGTGATAGATTCTGTTGAATTCGCAATGGATGGAGTCATAGAATTGATCTCATTGTGAAATAAGTAATGTTTGGGTTAAAAGAGTTGCAAAATGACATTATTTTTGGTTTACATAAATTACTGCCAAACTTGAAGCCAAGTCTTGCGAAACGTTCATTAATCTTATAACAATATTTTTCTCATCCAATAAAAAAGCATTTCTTTCGATCATTAAAGACAACGCTTATATTAATTGGTTTATCGTCTGGTAATTCGAAGGAAGGAAACGTCAAATGAAAACTTCCTTCGCTTTCTGGGACTAAATCACAATTATCTCCTCTCAAGAGCTCTATAGTTTCCATAAAACTTCTCACGAATATTCTCAACGTTTGAGAATTCTTCTTTTGGTCTCTATTTTGCAGACAAACTTTTTTACTTTTATTCCTCTATTGCTAGGATTCAAGTTTTCAACTTTAATGATATATGACTTACAGTTTCAGAGATCGAATTCAAAACACAAATTACAATAAAGTTATTCATATCGTCAATAATTGACAAAATGATAATTTCTTGCCTTAAATCTATGAATTCGTTCGACTTCTCAAATATATAATTTTATTTACGATACAGTATTTGGCTTTTGGAAGTTTGTGACTCTGTATTGTCTGCTGTGTCTACTTCTCAATCCATTTTTAAGTATAATTAATTAATAAACAATTATGTAAAACAACTCTTTAAATAATGTTGAAGCGGATCGGGTCGTAAAGTAGTCATTTCAATATTGTTGTAAAATATTGCGCGAGGTATTAATCAAATGGGATTCAGTTTTTTAATTCAATTTGTCATACAATGTTAGATAAATTTATTTTATTTATTAATTTTTAATTGAAATTACAATTTTTTTTCTATGCTTTTCAATACATAATAATAGTATAAACTAAAAGAAAATGTAAAAAAAAATTAATATTAATAGATTTGATGAAAGAATAAGTTTTTCAAAAGTTTTAATTATTTTGAGATATGTTTTATGTAATAATTAAAATGTCAAGAATTTGAGTACAATTTTAAATGAAAACTCCTTTTGCATCAGTAATAAGAGTATGGCTTAAATAGTGATTTAGGCAACAGTTTATTGGTCCACAAGAGAAGAGAGAATAGAAGTTAAGAAACTAAAGATTACACGAAACGGAAACAATACTCGAGACTAAAAGTAGTGATCATTATATGATATGTGCGTTACTAATGATATAATAATGATGTTTGAAAGCAATGGCACCAAAACGTTTTTTCACAACTATTAAAAACAAAGTAGTTATGCGTTAATAAACCGGGATTTCAAGTATTTTTAGTATTATTTTCTTTTCAAAAAATATATTTTTATTTTTAAGGACTAGACCCTAATATTCAAGTATTTTATTATTATTTTTATGAGTTATGCATTCAATTATTTTTTTTACTTATTTTCAAATTTTATATTCAATTATGATTTGTATTCAATATTTTGTGTTAATTATGAAATAATTAATTTCTAGATTAGATTTGGTCCGAATTTTGTTACAATTAATTGCTAGAAATGTTGTCTTTTTATATTTTGAACTTATTCTTAAGGTTATAAAAAGTTATAAAGTTTTTAAAAAATCCCAAACTTTTTCGAGAAATCTAATGCTTTTAAGCTATATTTGAACCTTTACTATAAAAAACTCATAAATGTTCTCAATAGAAATCCCGAATTAATAAAACTAAACATCAAAATAATTGTTGAAAAAAAGGTGAACTAATATTCATGACTTCGATGCCATCGGTGTTGAACTCTTTTGCAAACTATTGTCATCATTATTATTATCATTATTTGTGGCACATTTCACTTTTGAATAAATCTTAAGGAACTCTGACTCCTGTTTGTCGGGCGAAGAAGCGGCCGAAGTGTTCGGCGACTGATTAGCGCATTCTTCTTGCAATTTTATTTTCAATTGTTGTTCTTCGAGTCGTCGCTCGAGACTTGATCTGCGGCTCAGTTTTTCTTTGTCGAGCTCTTTCTTCTTCGCTTCGTCTTTACGTTTGGCCATCACTTTTTCGAGTTCGTTCTTCGTGTCCAATACATTCTTACCGCTGAAGATTAAAAGTAAAAATAGATTTAGAAATAATAGCAATAATTATTAGGATTCAAAACATAAAACTTCTCAAACGATTAACAAATAATTTGATAAATAATAAAACTTTAGACTCAAATCATTTAAACTTTAGAACAATTTTTAGCCCTTTTTTTAAATATAACTTCAAGGCTATAATTATGATAAAAGTTTTTCGTTTCCTTTGATATGCAGTTCTGTTATAAAAAAAAACTTTCTTTGTTTTTGTCGCCTTTAAAAACATAATTACAAAAAAAACTTTCTTCGAAATTACTGAAGCGAAAAAATGATGATTTTTTAATCGATCGTTCATTTTCTGCAATCAATCATAATTTCATTCATTAAATATATTGTCTCAAAATAAATGTGAAATCAAAAAAAAGTGCTCGAATTGTAAAAAATTTTGATGGATTATGCATTTAATTATATATTTTTTAGAATTTTAAATGAAATGCTTAATGCGTTAAATTTTATTTTAAATACTCAAAAGTTTCTCAAACTTATTATTCATGAATTTTCGACATTATACCAAACGAGAGACAAATAGATAATAAAATAGTATAGAATTTGGTTTAATTATAGAGCTTTTGCTGAAATAGATTTAAAACTTCAAACAAAATATGATTTAAGACTTGGTTTCAAAAATAATAACCTTTTTTAAAAATAAAATAAAATAAAGTAATAAATGAATAAATGATACTAAAGAGAAAAACTTGTTTCTAAGTTTCGGAATTTAATGACATTTCAATGAGAATATAGTTTGCGTTTTATGATTGAAGAGATTTTGATTAGTTATCAAATGAGGTTTAATACAAAGTTCTTATTATGTGAATAAAGAAACGCATTGTTAGAGAACACAAACAAACTTTATTTAACTAAAGTGTTGCATGTAGTCAAATGTTTGGACAGACTATTGATGGAAATGATTGAACGTAAACGCAAACACAAATAGAAACAACTCTTATATAAGAGCTCACAATAACTTTCACGAAACTATTAGATAAATAATAAACTGAAAAAATCACATTCTTATGAACAGAAGATGAGAAGAAAAGCTCAATTTATCAACAGATCACGAATAAAATGATCTAAAAATATGAGTTTGAATGAAAAAAAAATTACAAAACTATATATAAAAACTAACATTTTTTGATTCCAAAGCATCTCTTTATGTAAACTTTTTCTCTCGCTTGATTCGACGCAAGGATTGTGTGGTTTTCGTGGTATAACAAGTCCTTCATCATCAAAGTGTGGCAAATGTATTGAATTGCTATTATTCATATTCGGTGAACCACTTCTCACTTGTCTTATTATCGACGACGAAGAAGTTGTAGTCTTAATGCTATTGTTGTTTTTATTGGTCTCGTCCTCGTTATAGTCCGGTTCGGGTATCATTTCGATCAACAATTATTATAATATTTTTTAGTCTCTATTATTATACCAAATAATGATTCGTTTTAATGAATAAATTCTTCTTCTGTTGATGTTTTATTCTCGGCGAATATTTTTCTGATGATATGCAGAGTTATAACTGATTGAAATCTGATATCATATGAAAATATGTCTGGAATGAGAAAAGAATACGAAACAGTTTAAAGTCTGTTTTGATTAATGATATCATTTTTTAGACTAAAGATTAGGTAATATTTTCTCCATAAATAATAAATGTTTTTAAAGTTATTTATCATAAATTTCTTATCGATAATTATTACCATTATTTAAGTACTAAAAAAACTTAAGGCAAAAGTTAATTATAAACTGAAAACTTTCTTTAGATATAATTTAAAAATCTAAATAATAATCTAATTATTAATGATAGCTATTCTTTGATTAAATATAATTTTATTCTAATTATTAAAATCTAGATTTAATTCTAAATAAATTTTGAAAATAAATGAATTATTTCATAGATTTGTGCACACAATAAATATAGTCGACAAGTAGTAAAAGTTAAATACTTTAAATGTTTAACAGTTGTCACGTATTTATGATAATAAGTGTTGCAATTAATGGACTCTTATTTATGCGATATTTTCTATCGCTGATTATATCCTATTGAATATAATGTAAGTGTTTCGAAATTAGCTATTTTTGAACCGACAAGTACTTTACTAGAAGTTAATCAGGATTTGAAACTCTTTCGAGGAGTTCCTAAACTTCAAGTTTTGTTATATTTTCTGTGAAAAAGTTCAATTTTTTATACATACGGAAAAAAAATTCAAACTCAAACTCAAAATTAAATTTTTGGGAACCAGAAAATCAAATTTTCTAACAATTTACTGAATAGCGGAAAAAAGTTAAATTTTAATTCCAGAGAAAAATATTACTGTATTCTCAAAACGCAAAACTCAATCACGAAAAGAGGCGTTGATTTAATATTTTAGTAGAAAATCAAATAAAAGTTTTTTTTCCTAATTTCCACTTCAACAAGTTTTTGAAATATTAAATCAAAATAGTATGACATAAAGCAAACATCACAACTGAAAATATACTAAAAATCATTATTACCTAAAGATATGAAAAGTTTGTGGCTCAACAAAAAAAACTATAATTTGTGAGACAAGTTATTTGAGATAATCTAAAAAAATTTACTATTAAAGCAAAATATGGTATATTTGAAATGACTTCAAATATCATTATTATTATACGTGGGAGTCATAGAGAGTGATATCATCAACTCATGAATACTTCTTCATAACATAATTGAAGTAAATATTTATATTTGTGACTTCCCTTAGACTCGAAAACATACAAAAACAGGACTCATATTCTGATTATAAAAGAGTCAGTCATGGGATATAAATACAAAAGTTTCCTAACCTTCAAAACTCTATTTCAAAAGAATAAATTTGCATAAAAGATACATTACTTTATCGACTTAGACTTAGACTGCATAACAACTATAAAACTAATCAATAAATTTATGTTATTTGACTAAAACTTTTAAATGACTCAACAAATAATTTTTTGCTTAACTCTTCATTATGTTCATTATTGAGAAAAAAACAACTAAATATTTTGCAATCGAATAATTAATAGATAAAATTTTTCTCTCTCTTTTAACTCAAAATAACAGTAAATTAAAAAAAATATTTAGAAAAGAGTTTGAACTCATAATGAAATGGCAAAAAGCAGGATATGATGCGCTCTTTTAAACGCATGTTTTTTGAAGCATTAAAACTGGTATAAACTCTAACCACAGATTAATGCAACTAAAAAACTAAATACTCTTTTTTCACATTCAACTGAATGCCAGAAATAATAATAATAATTATTATTGTTAGAAAACATGCACAGCATATAAAAAGCCGAAGCGAAGGGTATTCTTTTTAAAAACTATTATTTATTAATACAATTCAATTGAATAGAGAGTCAATCATTAGTCCATAAAGTCGTGACTATTAATAAAATCTTTATTAAACAATAGATCGCTTGAGAAATAGTAATTAAGTATTTGAAAAACTTATTCCAGATATTATTTATTACTCGACTATTTTAATAATTTATTAATGGTTTCAAATTTTGTTCAATAACTTCATTGAGTCCATAAAAGTTGTTCATAATCTCTGTATAGCTATACATGAATTTTACATCTATTTTAGTCGTAGGGAAAAAGTTATTACAATTTTTTCTTCTTCAATACCTATACAAAAGAACTTTTGAGGTCGATATTTGAGGCTATTTTCATCCTTAGAATTATTGACTTTTCAGTGTCCATCTGTTATCCCTTGAGTTGACTCTAGACCTGAACTATTTTTCTATCAAAGGAATATTTTTATGTATCCGTTGCTATGAAGACATAAATGCGAGGAAAGAATTTTATGACTTTTACTTTAATATGCATTTGAATTTTTGTGATATTTTTTATGCTTAAAAGCCATTGAATTATATACAGAATCATAAAAAAAAGACATAAATCATAAGAAAATTACATATTTTGTTATTGTGCTAAATGTATATATTTTTTTAGGAATTATTAATACTTTTACAAATGAATACTTATTTTTAAGTCTTATTTATGACTTTATTCCTATTGAAATGTCAAAGATATAAATAATTAAACATAATATTCAGTTAACTATTCAGTAAACAAGTAATTAATCCTAAATATATATCGACTGAAGCGATAATAGAAGAAAAAATAAATTCCTTTAATATTATGAAATAGTTTTAGCGTTATCTCAAAAACGTTTTCTCACTTATCCATAAAAATGTTTAGAGTTCATGAACGTTATGAAAGTTATAAAAAATATTATTATTTGATATGAAAATCAGTAGTTTTATGGCCTGAATATGTCAGTCATTTACACTTTTTAGACTTTAACAGAAGTTGTTTAACATAAAATTCAAATATATGTCTCAGAGAAATCTGTGCTCAAAAATTATGTAAAATTTTCTTCTCATACTTCAAGTTTCTCTTCAAATGTTAATTTAATTTGATTTTTTGATCGAGTTTTTGGGAACACTTTTGTTGTTAAGTCTAAAAATAGTTATCAAAATATCTGAAAATAAATTTTAAACATAAAGATTGATTGAATCGGGTTTTAGCAAAAGCGAAAAAAAAGTTTCAATTTCTAACAACTCTAACAAATTATTTAGTCGTCAATGAATTGGAAAAAATATATTTAGTTTTGCAATAATTATGCGAAAAGTTGTTTTTAAAGCTGAAAATAATTTCAGATTTCGTAATAAATCACTTCCTGATTATAAACCGAGAGATTAGATCGTGTTTTTGGTTGGTTTCATTTCTTAAGTAAATATTTATCTAATTATTCAAAGAGTTTAATAAGAAGTAAAATTAAGTCTCAATTTAAGGCGAGTTTATATTAATTGAGTTAAAAAATGATTAATTCTTAAATAAATAAACCAATAAATAATCGACTCTTTAGTCAAAAAGGCGTTAAGAAAATATTTTTCGTGTTTTTTCTCAACACGAAAAGGAAATAAATTATTAAAAATATTAATCATAGGTTTTGAGGAAAAAGTTCAAGCGAATAATAATCTATTAATCAAATAACTAATGAAAAAACTTAGTTTTCATTAAAGTTGTGAAAATAATTAAAGCAATTTCTTAGCAGTGATTTTGAGTAAAATATGAATTTTTTATTCAAAAACTTGGATTAAATATTCAAGTTTTCGTTTATTAATTGAAGAATTTCTTTTTGCATAAAAATTTTGATCAAAATCTTAAATGTCTAGAGTTCACAGAATTAAAGAATAAAATTCAACGAAAATTATATTCTTTAACTTTTTGTGCGTTTGTGAAACTCAGGCCTTAATATTAAGGCTGAATTTTTTTTAGGGAAAAATTGAACATCAATTTTAAGGTCGATATAAATGTCGATCGATTTGTCTCATGGAGTAACTGACAAAAAGTATCGACACTTCCATCAGAAGTCATTTCCGAAGTGATGTCAACACAAAGTTTCATTATATTGAATGACTTCAATGCCTAACAATGCATATGATATAAAACTAACGCTTAAACAAAACCTTTGAGTTGTTTTTCTCGACTAAACATTTTATGCATATTATTGATATCAATATTGATTTTAAGTGTTTTTTAAGATTAAATTTTTCTATAATTTAGCTTTAATTTAGTTTAGGGTTAGGTTTAGGACAAGTTTCCGATCGTTTTGATTTTCAAGACATTTTTTAGGGAATAATTCTTAAGACAAGAATCGATTGACTCATAAATGACAACAAAATTTATGTTTAATTATTGAAAAAAAATTAGTCAAATATTTAAATAAATAAATATTAATACAAAACATACCTTTACTTATGATAAACACAATAGAAATCACACAATAAGTGGATCACAAATAAAATTATCAAAACTTTTACATCAAATAAACCAAAAATTATGATTTATTTATTATTTTATTTATAAAACTATTCAAAAAATTTTATTATTAAACAAATATTTATAGCAACTGTTGATTAAAAATAAATCCAAAAGTAGTTTTCAAAAAATAACTTTATTTTAATTGATATTTAAACATAAAATATCAGAAAAATAATAATAATATTTGTAAATGAATTGAAATATGATTTTTGTGTTGATATTAATTCACATAAAAAATAACTGAAAACACAAAAACAGTTCAGAAATAAGTCTATAAAATAAAGTGCAATAAAATATTGTACTTCTATTGTAGGGAAATATCAGACACTCTTTATATCGTATATGAAAAAAGTGTTTCTGCTTTTGAAGTCTATGTCTTTTCGGCTTAAAGTTAGAGTCATTTCGCAGAGCAATGACGCGAACAGATTCTGCGCTCAACACATTTAAAAGCCCTCGCATTTAAAGCCCTCTCAGAGAGTATTGTTTTGTTGAAAGTTAAGAGTGTGTGGAAAGAGAGGCAAAAAGTGTGTTTAAGCTTTTTTCATGTTTCGTATATCGCGACTAAAACTGGTTTTTCATTCTCTCTCTCTCTCTCTCTCTCAGT
>JAQIWZ010001393.1:0-12118 GCA_034697245.1 Malaconothrus monodactylus
TTTAACTTAACTTAAAATCAATTGCAGAGTCAGGTATCGTGAAGAGAGCTTTGCAGCTAATTCTACATTTATACCAAAAATTGCACAATTTTTTGAGTCAAATGTAAACTAAACTTATGATTGTTATCACGAATTTATGATTAATTGTTGTTAGTTTTGTCAAAGATGTTATAATTTGAATTCTCGATCACTGTTTCTCTTACCAAATAATTTTTAAAAATCTGACATACAGTAACAACTTTACCATTAATTCAAAACTATTGAACAGATTTATAGAAATTTAGTAAAAATTTCAAAAATTTTAATAAATTTTGTAAACTTCTAAAAGTTTGGACTCATTTAATAAACATTTTCTGACCGAATGACAAATACTAAAACTGGATTCAAAATCTATTATAAAGTTAGAGAATAGAAATTGAAAGAGGAATTTATTTGAAAGGATAACAAAATCGATTCTTCTTTATGTGAAAAACTTTATTTGAAAATTTTTACATTAAACTATTGCTTACATTTCTTATTACATATAAATTTTTGTCTCTATAACAACATAAAAGTAATAAAACAAAGAAATAACGGTTCAAAATATAAAAAAGATAAAAGTTTTAAATTTTGTTATTTTCTTCGCCAACAAATTTGTTGACAATTATATTCATTTCAACTTTATTAGTATTAACGTCTTTATTTTCATCATTTTGTTGATCGCCATAAAAATTCTTGAGTCTATTTGTGAAGAGCAATATAGCAGTTGAAGACATGGTAGATATGATTAGGAGCATAAAAGTAGTGCCATGGAGTAAATGCCTGAAACGGTCGATGTTATAGAGCCAACACTGACCAGTTTTGCCGCACGTCTTCTCCCAGACGTCACATGCAGCATCTGTTAGTGCCCCGAAAATTAAAGGTGCTGGAATGAACGCTTCAATCACAAAATTATAATATATGTTAGAAATTGACAATTATTTCAGATAATGATCATAATAAACTAGATTTAGACTATATTTTCTAAATTCACTATTTATTAGACACGTATCGCTAAGAGATCCTAATGTTATCTCTTTTACGAACTATTAGTAAATGATTTTGAATGCGAAAAGTATAATATAGAATATGATTTATTCTTTAGTATTTAGGTTTAGGTGTAGTAAAAGTTATTTGAATATTATTATTGCTTATAAATTATAACTAATGCTTTTCAGAAATGTTTCTCTAAAATTTGCAAAGCCTTCAATTTTCCAGAATTAATAATTTAACTCAAAATTAAATGGTTTTAATGATTGCATGCAATTATTAATGAGTTTTATGAAATGGCAAAACATTTGGTTTAATTTGTCATTATTAAGGTTTAACTTCAAGTCAATTAAAGACTATATATCACGAAAAATGTGAACGTATTATAGCATTGAGTATAGAATAAATTGATTTATTAGAAGCGATCGCGTGTTTCTGAATGAGAAACAAAAAATAAAAGAAAATCGACAAAATTGACACTTAATTCTGTGGAATAACAAATAGAGGCAAAAAATAGAATCAGTTATTGGAATAAAATGTTTCTTTTGAGCAGTGGATGTGTTGGAACTGATATAAATTGATATTTAGTTGGGAAAGCAATAATAGTTTAAGTTATTTCATACAAAATAATATTATTATAACTCACACATCAAATTGATGATCGAGGCTAAGAGTCCGAGAGCAAAGCTCTTATCTTTAGGCTCAACGCATCTCAAGAGAATGAGTGTATCGCCAACTCTAGAAGTCGAAGAAAGCATTTTTTCAACTCCAAGAACACTCATATAAGGCAAAAATGATGAACAGTTAGATTTGCAGTAGCCTTTAGTGACGGTTTGTTCATAACCAACACATTTACAGCCACCAAATGTCGGAAGACCTTCAGAATTGGTACCATTCTCGTAGGCACAGCCCGCATGACACGGAGAAAAATAGTTTGAGATGCCATCCTCGCCGCAAACTGGTTGAAAGCGACGTGTTGTGCACTTACAGTCATAATTGCAGCCATTTGTCAAATCGAGTTTATTATTATCCATAATTCCTGTGTCTGCCATCATTGGATTATCACATCCCATGTACCACATCATAGACATCGATGCGCAAGAAAAATAATTCAGAGTTACCATATATATGATTAGATATTTTGGTTTAGGCCTAAATTTGCTAATTATTACTGAACCCAATAAAACTCCAAACGCTGATGTGATCACTCCAACAGATCCTATTTATTGACAAATAATAAATCAATCAATGTATCCAAAAAATATATAAGAAAATAAAATAAACCTGTTATAAAACTTGCGTCAGAAGACGTTTTCCTAAACTGATTTTCTAAATATTTAGGTTGAAATATGAAATATCCTATCATTGCATTCAATCCAAACACAGCTGCGATCAGGAATAGAGTTAAAATCGGATTTTTTAGGAGTTGTATTGCTTTTCGAGGAAATTCTATGAGAAAAATAAGAAATAATTAAACTTTAATTACTTGACTAAAGATGTTTTGAAAATTCTTGAAATAAAGACCTTTTAGTTTAGGCATTTGTTCAGTTCCTGCGACAATCATTCCGGGCATCCTTTTAGGAAAAAGGGCGATTGGAAATGTAAATATGAGTAGTAAAGTGCCCAGAATAAGGAAACCAATCCACCATGCTCCTACATAACGAGGATCGCTCTGAGTTATATCGACATCATCTGATTCATTAAATAAACTTAGTTTAGCTTCAAATTTATTATTATCACTATCAAAAATCCCTCATTTAAATCATGAACAATAGGATAATAGTTGTATTTCTTGATTATTTTTCAAAGATAGATACTATGTTTTGTATGTTTTAATATGATATAATTTATGCAAATTCTAATTTTTCTGTTTTATTTCGATAAAAAAAATAAATTGTGGTATTTATCTATTTTTCTTAAAGTAATTACCGGTAATTAAAATTTTGATTTTAGTCTTAGTTTCGAAATAATCAAATTTGTTTTTTACGACTTTAGTTCAGACATTAGTGTTTGATTTCATTAGGAAAAATTGAAGACACTATTAGTTTTACTCTACATTTCTATGTGTTCTAAAAATAAATTGAAAAGTAGTCGATTGCTATAGTTCTAAAAGTTTTAATTCTTCGATAACCTAATTCTGAAAATGAAATTGCCTTTAATGAAAGTAATAATTTATTTATAAGTCTTGGTCTATGCATAAAAATTCAAGGTTTATCTCATCTATCATTAGTATCTGTACTTAATCATAAATGGTAAACTAATTTTTATAATCTGAATAATTAGTGCACATCGATTTTAATTTACGAATATTAATATTCAAACCTCATATACACGATTATAATTTAATGAAATTAAGTGTTGCTGTGAATCTGTGAAATTTTTTTCTCGCTTATAAATTAATAATTTTCTTATTTCTAATAGCTCCTGACTATTTTTAAAGAAGCGTAAATTTTTTTTATTAATATTAAATGAGAAGCGTTTGGAAATTTTTAAGCGTTTTAATAATATTATAGTTATTTTTTGGAAAAAAAACGTACAGAAGGGGTCTTCGTAGTACTTGAGCGAAAAACCAGCCAAAAAATATCCTAATTGTGGTCCTAAAAGTCTAATAGCATAAGTTAATCCTAAAAACAATGGTGATTGACCTTTCTCTACATTATCATCGAGATAAGTGAATCCAGCCGTATAGAATGCATTATGTCCGACACCGTTCAAAAAATTGCTGACAAAAAAGATAATCAAAGCCGGCATAGTATTTGATTTAGAAGAAAGTTCAGCACAACTCTTATCTCTATCAGAATGAGATTCACAAAATTCATATTTATATTTTTCTGTTTTATTGGCTGATGAATCAAATAAGAGATGATAAGAAGCGCCGTAAATGAAAAACGGCAACGCATTCATATAACAAGCAATAACTACAATAAACATTCCAAATGCTATGAGTCGAGGTCTGTGAACATGACTCGCATAATAGCCAGTTATTGAGCTAAAAATCATTGGACTAAAATTGTCAGCTATAATAATAAGTCCAGTTATTTTAGAGCTAAAACCAAATCTTTTTTCAATAGTACTCATGACTCCAACAAAATACATGCCGAACGCGCCCTGAAGTATCCCCAGAATATTCGATATAATCATATACCAAACCGGTGTCGCAAATCTCTGCAACCATTTAGGTTTCCAACTGCCAAAACCGCATTTTGTCTCATCATCGCTATCATCATTCTTTATTATTTCTTCTGGAGGGTTTGCTCTATTATTTTCTTCCATTTTTATGTCTGATATTATTTTAAATATAAGTTACACTTCACATAAAATGAGTCAAATTTAATGCTCGAAAATTGACACCAATTTATCAAATTTAATGGCAAACAATATGAGATACAATCGAATAAATTGTGAATTAATTCGTGAAAAAAATGGTTCTCAAGTTAAAAAACAACAGATTAAAAATGAAAAGTTGTTTAGAGTTATTATTGATGTAAATAATAAATGATTTATCGATAGAAAATGAGTTTAATATCTAAGAAATATAATATTTTATTCGACCTCACGTTTATCAGTAAAGTTTACTGACATTGAAAGAACGCAAATAAACTTGAGATTTCTCTATTAAATTGTCTTATCTTTCGAAATATTTCTCGTCCTATTCGATAAATTACAATTTTCTGACCGACTTTTGCCGTACTATTTAAATCGATAAAAATTATTGTTAAAACGTAGAAAAAAAGTTACACATAATTTGGTATTTATCAGAAAGTGTTGTTCATATACTAGAAAGTGATTTCGAGTTTTAATGACTCAAATTTACAATCAATTGTCGTGTATTTTTGAACATATGGTTTAAATAACCGGCAAATTCTTATTAGATAAGTGCAGGTGTACTCATATTTGAGTTTGATTGTTGAAATTCAATTACAGGAATCGGTTCAACGAAGCGATACATCAAATTTTGATCATTTTTATGTGCAATAAATGGTAAAACTCTTATAAATTGAGTGCAAAATTATTTTTATTTGCATAGAAGAGAGAACTCGAACCTCGAGTACTATTCCCTACTTTTCCAAAGCTATTTTTGAAACGAATTATTTTTCCACTTCAGATAATTTTCGATCTGATAAAATATAATACAAGATATGATATAATTTTGAATTATTATACATAAAATTTTTAGCATCAAATGTACAGTTTTGTCCTTTTAGACTAATATTATATTCCCTCTATTTTAATCATTTTAAAATCCTTTTCTATCAATTTTGAAACTTTTTTTACACTTTTAGTTCTCTAAAGTGAGTTAAGTTAAAAAAAATTTTTTAACTAAATGAAAGTGAGAGCTTTTTTTGATCCCTTCATATATTTTATTCAGAATATGCAACGATTAATATAAACAATAAGAATATTTTTATATTATAACGCTTTTTATGTCAGTAGATCTCAGATAGTAAGTAAGCGAAGAAATAAAACCAAAAAAGAAAATCAGATCAATCAAAAGTACAATCATTTGTAAGTTTTGTTGACCAAAAAAATGATGTCTCCGATTCGTTTCGTGAACCTATGGGTTTAAATAAATAAAAAGATATTATACTTATGATAATGTGAAGCATAGAAATTATGTAATGTTTGTTCACATGAAAACAATTTACTTTATTATTCCTCCGATGTTTTGAATGGTTAAGTGCGGGAGACAGTTAGCTAGTCCTAAATCAGAGCATAATTGTCGACATTGTATTTCGCTATCACATAAAATTGAGAAAAATCTTCTAAAAAAATAAAATGTTTTGTTATAAAAAAAATTGATAAGAATCGAGTTTTTATTACTTGGAATTATCATTTTTGATAGCTATCAATTTTTCTAAATGGTCGACATTCTCAGCGATAACACTATTATTGATCATTTCCTTAAGACTCTGTTCGTAAGAGTTTGAACAGTCGCCTAATTCAAAGGCTTTAAGTAAAACTTCATCTTCTCTGAAAAATATCAGATTTAAACAAAAGTTTTATTAATGCTTAAAGAGAAGTAAAAACTTTAAAATTGAGAAATCATTAATGTATTAACAATAGAAATGAAAATAAAAGACTTACAGATTGATTACTCGTTTTCGTTGCATAAAATCAAAAATAAAATTTTGGACTTCATTCGAGACGGCAGTCGACTCATGATTGAGAAATAGAACTCTGGAGACATCAGGTATGACAACATAACCATTAATGGGTGTGTCAGAGAATGACCACAAAAAGTTAGTGGTTTTATCAAAAGAGAAGTTTCTTTTAAACATAGCCGCGAATCGGGGCCTATAGTTGGAAGCATTTGCGCGAAATACTAATCCCGTATCGTTTGACAAGTTTTCGAATCCATTATCATTGAAAGCAGATATTGATATGATGTCTGATTTATCCATCAATAAAAATGGCAACAACTGACCCATATATGGAATGAAATCTGGCGCTAATATTGTATTCATGTCTATCAAAATAAATGCTTTTGCGTCTGGAAATAACATTTCACTTGTTCTCAACACGTTTTCTAAATTTCTGTCCGAATCAAATAATTCCGTTGCCATGAAATTGAAAACATCAGCCAATGAGGCGATTGATGAACAATGAATGGCATCATAGAAGACAATCACATTTCTCGGTGTGATTCCTGGCTGTCTGACTATTGTTTCGAGAGTTAAAGGCAAGAAAATATTTTCTGAATAGCTCTGACCCGTCAGGACAATTATTGGTGTCTTCACGATCTCATTACTTATCGGTAAAAATTTTAAAATTCGTGAAGGAATTAAAGGATCATTCGCTAAACTGCCTGTAATTCAAAACAAATTTTAATTTTTTTTAAAAATTCTCTAAAATATTTGTTTAAATCGAAACCTTCACAGAATAGCGGATATTCGTTTGAGAATTCAGAGCAAAATTCAGCTCGTTTTGGGTCACCCACTATGATAGGGTCGGGCTGTACTGCTATACCAGTGACTAAATCAATAATTGAGATATTATTTAAT
Organism: Malaconothrus monodactylus; assembly: GCA_034697245.1. NCBI lineage: Eukaryota > Metazoa > Arthropoda > Arachnida > Sarcoptiformes > Malaconothridae > Malaconothrus > Malaconothrus monodactylus. Next base: position 7,011 of record JAQIWZ010001393.1, read on the forward strand.
TAAATGTCAAGAAAAAAAATAATTGAAAACTGACTGTGAAGTGGAACACAAGTCCTGATCTCATGCGATTGACCCCAACCGCCATTGATTGATAAGTGCAACTGTTTATTAAATTAAATATTAATAAAAACTTAATCTTGAAAAAGGTCTAAATTATAGTTACATTTTCATAAGGAGTGTAACCATTGATTCCTTTTTGTGTAATGATATACCAACTGCTTCTATACATCAAATTTTGAGCCCAATTACTGCCCATTTCGTGTAACAATAGTTTTGCGATTTTCGATAGTCTTTAATCATAATTAAGTTTTGATTAATAATAAATTTTGAATAATTGAGTGCTGAATATGACTTACTTAGAAGTGGGCTCATCGAAAGTGATCATAACTATGATATCGCCATATCTTAACGTTAAAAGTAATGCTTCTAAAGGCTGGGAATCTATTATTTGAATATAAGTTTAATAAATAATAATTTAATGAAACAAACTTTAAATACCTTTTTCATAGGTATCAAAATTAGATACCCTTAATATAGATCGTGTCATGTTATCAATAACGGCAACATTTATACCTCGACCACAACTGTTGAGCCCTTTGTCGAGAACACTGTAAATATCAAAAAATTAAAAATTTTTATCTCAATTAGTCAAATGACTCACTATTTGCCATCAATACATAATTTAGGATACAATTGATTGTCTCTTCCGGTGAAGAGATGGACCGCAAATTCATTACTACGACATCCATGGCTTAGACCACAATTGGGAACTTTATCACCACTTTTGATGCCATCACTTATAGAAAAACTCAAGTCTTGTTGAAAGGGAAGATCAACTGTTTGGCTGACGTCCAAAAAGAGTTCGTCTTCGTTTGGCACATATGCCGATAGGTCTGTGTTGTGATATAACTCTGTCACATAATTAAAAAAGTGTAAGAATAAGTGTAAGAATAATCAATGGTTATCATTACCATTAAATTTGTTTATATAGTGTTTTTGTTTGAGCAATAATGTGATTATCCAAATCACAATCAACGCCACTATTACTTTGGCACAACTCAAGAATTGGACACTTCTTTTACGAGACAAATGGAAGACTGAAACGACTGACATTTTTCTCATCTCAGATTCTGCTTAACATCTATTTGTTTACAGATTTTTATACTAAAGTATAAACACTTTATTTTAGTCCATAAGACGATCGATAATAAGTGTTGCGTTTGTCTAACTGTGGGGCGCAATCAGTGCTCAAACACTCTATAAATACTTTTCTTCTCAATTATTTATGCCATCATTTGAGATTACTTTTCATAACTCACTCTTTTTTAAAGCCATTTCTTAATTCTTTCATTTATGAAATCAATTATAAATTGTAGTTTTAATAAGTTTTTATATTTTCATCAGTTATCAACTTTTGAAGTTTTGAACAATTTTTAGTTTTTATCGCATTCAATATTATTAGATAGAGATTTACTGTACGTAAAAAGGCTTTCGTCTGATTTTTTAAGAAATTTAAATTTCAATCTTTAGCTCAAAGTTTGAATAACTTTACTTTTTTGGCTATAATTCAAGTTTTTTTTATTCTTCTCTATATTAAATAGTTTTATGCAATTTATGAAATATTTCCTAAAATACCAAAGAATATGATTCAGAATTAATGATTATATTTTTAAAATATGCACTACTTTACACTCCTTAAAGCTTTGACTGCTATTTAATTCATTTAGTTTTTATTCAAATTTTTTTTAATCTAATTTTTTTGATATTTTGAAAGCCTTAACTTAAGTCCAATTTATATGTTTTTGTCAAATTTTCTCAATTATTATTGCTTTATTTGAATGACAATTATATAACTCCTAAATATGTTATTATTTAAAAATTATTACTTCACTTTTAAGACTTACTTTTGCATTAGAAGTCAATTAGAGTTTAATAGAATTGCGAGAGCTTTGAATCAAACGAAAATCATTATTAAAGAGATTTATACACAAACTTATACTTGACTGGAAAAGAGAAATACTCTTCACCAAAATTATTCTCCCAATAGATATGAAAATAATCTTCTTATAAAACTTCATATTTGTGTTGGACTTTCATTTTTGGCCGCATTTATCGATGATTTTCGGAAGCAATCGCTTGAAGTCAGACATCAAATTCAAAAAATTCGCAATAGTCCCAATACAAGACAACAAGTAGGACAAGTGCTCTTCGATTCATGGGATGAGTGTCTCAAATGGCTTAAACTAAAGGATGAAATCGAAAAAGCAATACCTTTTAATTCAAATTTTTGGCGAACTTTTTTTTATTACGAAATTCGGGAATTTTGATCATTTGAATGGAAGTTATTTGAAAATTGATTTAAATGCTGTCAATTAATTATCTGTAGAAGAATTTTGTCTCAATTCAAGCATTAAATCAAGTTTTTATTCAAAGCAAATTCTAAATTCATTTATTAAAAAATAAATAAATAAATAAAAATAAAAGAAGAACTAATTATTTAATACTGAAAAAAGTTTTGAAAACTTTTGAATTATTAACTTTATATTGAAATGAAAATGATTTCATTGATAAGATTTGATTAAATGCCAATCCATGAACACGTGCATTGTCTATGAAGACCATTTGGTGGAGCTACTCCTGGAACCAAGCTACTTCCTGTCTGAAGTGGAGTTGTCGCTGTCCTTAATGTTCCGTTTGTGCCCAAAGAGCGTATATCTTGATCTTTAGTGATTGCTGTAAAGTTCTCAATACCAAAATGGGTCCCATTCGGTAAATTGATTTTCCGAAAATTATTTGTTACATTTGACGAGTCCATTACTGTCATGTTCTGAAAAATGTTTCTATTTGGAGGCAATGGTCGCCTTCGGCAAAATCCAGGAACACAATTGATACATAAGGCGTCTTCGCATTGCTGAGAATTAACTTTTCTCATAATAACGTCACCTACAGTTTCGGCGATACGAGGATTATTAACTCTTATTTGATCATTCTTTTGGAATATATCAAACAAATGTTGAACTATTTTTATAAAATTTCAAAATTAATTGTATTTTTATTATATTTGCTAAAAATACTCACTAAACGATTGATAAGCATTAACTTGTGTTAGAAAGTAAATGATTAAAACAATCGATATCACAATTGATTTTATTAATTGCATTTTAAACTTAAAACTTTAAGTTTCAATTTTCAAGTTTTGCTTTAGTAGAAAAATTTCAAAATAGAGAAACTTTAGGCTTTAATACTTGAGTTTAGCGGAAGAAAATTTCAATGAATAAGTTTCTTAAAAAGATCAAATCAAAGTATGACTTATCAGGAAATTAAGTCAAAGAGTTTTCTTAAAGTCAAATTGTTTTGATAAGCTCGTCGTATCCCACCATTCAATAGATAATTTGAAGATCTGATAAAATTAATACTTTTATTTGTATAACTTTGACCACAAGATTAACTCATATCGAGAGTCATCAACTTTAATGAGATATCATTATTAGAGTTTTAATTTTTAAATTTAAGTTCAAAAAAGTGTTTTATATTTAATTATATTCTTTAATTCTTGTAAAAATTATGCAAAAATAGACTCAAAATTCAAGCATCAATTCATTGATTGTGAGGCGCAATAAAATTATTATATTTTTAGTTTTTGCCTATAACTAGAAAACGAATAAATAAATGCTTTAAATAAATTCTAAAGTCTTTTAAAGAAATTACATTTAATTGAATTAATTACATGTTTTTGTTAATTTGAGTGAAATTTGCATTATTTTTAATATGTAATATTTAATTTATACAAATAATGAACAATTTTTTGCTTTCAAATATAGCTCAAATTTTGATATAAGAGTGTATTACTTTTGACTAAAAATTAAATTACTCTAATTTTCAGTATTTAGGCCGCACCAGTGTATAAGCCGCACTTTTTTTAGGACGTAAGCGAAAATAAATACAGCATAATTAGCGTCGATAAAGAGTCAAATCTCTATTGAATGCATAAATAATAGATTTCGTAAGTTTGGTGTTTATGATTATAGACTTTAGATATTTTTGAACACAATCAAAACGATGAGTCTAATTATGAACAATATCTCTGATAAACGAATACAAATAATAGAAATAAAGATTTTGCGAGATTTTAATAATTTCTAATTAATCTTAATTTCAATAAAACATTTGTAATTTTGTTTTGATTTCCATCTATAAGCCTATTTAGGATAGTTTTTTATTTACTTATAAATAATGTAATGTTAAGGTTAATATTAATGTGTTTCTAAGGTTTATAATTTTAAAACTCAACAAATTTTGATTTTCACATTCGTGTTCAAAATTTATAGAATAAAGAAGTTTTCAAAAGCTGTCATAATAACCGAATTTAAAAATTATTAACGCTTTCGCAATTAATGAACTCATTTGTTGGGAGAAATATTCTGAAGCTATTTTTTTAAAATAAAATTATTCAAAAACGCAAAAACTATTTTACAATTAATTGAGGATATGTGCGTTTTACTAATTTCCTCTATTTTACATCCTTTTTATTGTTAATCTGAATCATATCTTCTACTTTTCATTTTTACTTTTTTAAACATTCGCAATGGAATCAATTATTTTAAATTTAATTATAATATTAACAAATTTAATCAGTTTTTCGAGCTCTCAATTATTGAATGGCAAATGTGGATACCCTGGAAAACCTTACAGAGCAAAACTCGAACCAGATAATAAACAACAATATTCTGAAGGAGAAGAAGTAACCTATCAGTGCACTGACTATTGGTCTCATCTTCAGACTAGAAGGTGTGAAAGAGGCCGTTGGACGGGTAAACAACCGCGTTGTGGTCTGTATTCAACTAAATTCATTTTCTTTCGTCTAATTATTTAAAAATTTTAACTCTTGAATAAATTCTAATTCCTTTGCAATTAAATTTTTTTTTTAAATTTATCATAAATTGTTTAAAAGTAATGATTAAATGAAAGTAACTGCGCATCCATTATGAAAACCTGTCAAGTGCTATATTTCTTTTTGAAATTTTAAAGTTTAAGTAAATTCCAGAGTGAAAATTAATTTACAGGTGATTTTATCGATAATATCCTTATGAAAGATGTGAAAGTGGAAG
>JAQIWZ010001394.1:0-12117 GCA_034697245.1 Malaconothrus monodactylus
TAAGTCTTTTAAAAAACAATTATCTCTTTATTTATTGATATAAAGAATGTCTTCAAAGAAAGGTTAGAATAAGTTATGATTTAATAAATGATTTGTTTTAATAGTTTTTCAATTTATTGATAAAAATAATTTTGAATTAATTGTTGTCTCAAACATAAGGCGGTTATGACAGGCCTTCAAAGGATGAGTGCTATTACTGTCACAAAAGCGGTCACCGCAAAGATCAATGTCCACAACTGTTGGCCAGAGGGTCGGGCGATAGAAGTCGTGGTTGGGGTCAGAAACAGATGACTTGCTTTAAATGTGGCGCAAGTGGTCATCGAATAGAACAATGCCCTCAACAAATGGGAAGCGGTGATAGCGGACAGACCTCTGCTTCTTATAAGAGTCACACATTTCACGGCTATGGAAACCGAAGAGATTCGAATCGATTCGAAATACCAAACAAACGACCCTATGATCCAAATTCGGACAGAGGTTTACATTATTTTAATATTTTGTTCAGTTTTTTAATTAATTTTCATTTGAATTGAGGACAAATTTTTGCTTTAAGTTTGACTTTAATTTGAGTTAAGTTTTTGATTTTCGTGACAAATGTGTTCAAATTTAACATTTTTAAAAAGTTTTCAATATAATTTCATTTTAGTTGATGTACTTAATTAACTATCCAAATATCTGAGTCTATTAATGAGATATAAGTTTTTGAATTCTGCTGCGAATTCACGTATCAGTAGGTGTACCGCAATCACTACTAATACGTTATAAATTAATATAAATTTAGGTCAAACTCCAAAAAGTATTGATCCAATCAATACCAAAGAAATTGAATGCAAATCAAAGTCTCAATTTGTTGGTCGACCTGATGTTGGCTGTAATGGAAATTTGATTGATTTAATAGCAAATCATTTCCGGCTCGTCATCAATGATAGAGTTGTATATCACTATCACATCGATATTAACAGCGATATCAAGTCTTCGAGTAGTGGTAGTCCTGAAGAATCGAAGAATAAAATGCGAAAATTGAAACAAAAAGAAAATCGATTAGTCTTTGAAGCATTGGTTAAACAAAACAAAGAATATTTTTGTGAACAATCGACTCGTATTCCAGTGAAACATCCGGTATTTGACGGAAATACTAATGTCTACACAGCTATGCGTTTAAAAGAAGACACTTTTGAAAAGACAGTTGAAGTCGATTTTGACGGAAAAAATTTTAAAATAAGAGTTAATCTTAAATTGACTCAAAAGATCGATTTGAGTCAAATTAATCTCTTTTATGACGGAGTAGTTAATGAAGTTCCGCGAGAAGCCATGCAAGCAATTGATATAATCTTAAGACACGGCCCAACCAATAATAGAGTTCCGATCGGAAACTCATTGTATCCCAAATGGGATGAACGAAACTCTCCGAAAAGAGTTAATATCGATAGAACTGGTAATAAACAGGTAGTGTTCGGTCACTACCAGTCTATGCGGTTGACAAAAGTTGGCCCAACATTACTGGTCGACAGAAGTGCTACCGCTTTCTATACTGCCGGAAGTCTATTGAGTTATTTGAGTAAATTATATGAGACTACAGAAGACAAGCTCGAAGTCGACAAACGAGATGTCCGTTGGCTCAAAGATCAGTTGAAAGGTCTTCGTATTTATACGACTCATTTGCCTTATAAGAGACCCTACACTATAAAAGACGTTTCGGACAGAACTCCGGCCAACACACAGTTCGAGTTTAAAGAAAAAGATGGAAAAGTTCTCAAAACAACTGTTAAGAAATATTTTGAAGAAACTTATAATAAAAAAATAAATTACGATCACTTGCCGTGTATTATACCTCAAGGAAATAAAGAAATCTATTTACCGCTCGAATTATGTCACATATATCCCGACCAACCCGTACCAAGGGGTCAGATCGATAGTGACAACACCTCAATGATGGTCAGAACATGTGGTTCTCAATCGCCGGCCGAAAGGTTTAGCGAAGTCTATGAAGCGGTCACTAATATAAAAGCCGATAGTAAGCAGTATTTAATGGAATTCAATATCGAAATCGAAGATAAGCCTCTTTTAGTTCCGGGACGTGTTATCGATAAACCAAATACTGAAGGATTGAACAGACAGTTGGGCCAAAAGATACACAAAAGTATTCCATTACAGAATTGGATTTTTGTTAACTTAAAGCCTGACAGAGTCAGACACGAACACATCCAAAACTTTATACGTTATTTGACTGGAAATGTTTCCGAATTAATGGGTATTAAAGTATCGCAACCTTTGAAAATATGGAATTATGAGAAGTGCTCTTCAGATGATATCAGAAAAATATTTTTTGGAGCTCAAGAAGAATGCAAGAAAATGAACGTAAAATTGCAAATGATTTTGTTTGTCATTCCGGACGAGAGTAGTTTTTACACAACTATCAAACTTGAGGGCGATATACATCATGGAATTGTGACTCAATGTGTTAAATATAAGAACGTTTCGTTTCCACCTAAAGGTGGAGTTCAGGGAAACCTTTTGCTCAAAATCAACGCTAAATTGGGAGGAATTAATCGTATACTAAAAGAATTACCCGACAAACCGTCTGTTCTTAACGCGCAAGTTATGATAATAGGAGCAGATGTGACACATCCGGCGCCGGCCGACAAACTTAGCTCTTCAGTGGCCGCTTGTATTGGCAGTTATGATAAGGATCACTGTATTTATTCAGCTTCTATTAAAGTACAAGAACGCAGTGCTAAAGCACAGGCCGTCGAAATGATCAAAGAGTTTGATGTCATGATTAAGGATTTATTAGATGTTTATTATAAACACAATCACAATCAATATCCTCAGCATATAATCTATTATAGAGACGGTGTCTCTGAATCTCAATTCGAACAGGTTTTGAACCACGAATTGACTAAACTATTGAAAGGATGCGAACAAAAAGGATTTAAACCTAAAGTTACGTTTATCACAGTTCAGAAGAGACATCACACGAGGTTTAGACCTAAGAATACAAACGATTCTCGAGTTAATAGAAAGGGTAATATTCCTCCGGGAACTACAGTCGACACTCATGTCGTACATCCCACCGATTTTGACTTCTATTTGTGTAGTCACGAAGGAATTCAGGTTTGCTTTCATTTTATTCTAATAAAGAAACTAATATTTCGATCTGTAAACAATTTTCATTAATTCAAATAATTTGTTCAAAAAGTTAATTATTTACTAATTTTCCACTTCATTCGAGAGCAAACTTAAGCTCTAATTTTGAAATAGCTTTGAAAATAAGAATTTTATCTAAATTTGAGTTATTATTCTTAATAGTTTAAAAAAATAATAATTAAAGTTGATTTTCAATTATTAACAATATATGAGAACAATTGTAATTAAATAGATATTTATTTGATTTATTCCAAAAAAGGGAACGAGTCGTCCGACTCATTACTACGTTCTTCATGACGACCACGGCTTCAAAGCGGATGACTTACAAAAGTTGACGTATTACTTATGTTACACTTACGCGCGTTGCGAAAAACCCATTTCAATACCATCTCCCGTACAATACGCCCATTTGGCCGCCTATAGGGCTCGCAATCATATCGTCGCCTGTAATATAAGAGCTGAAAATGTGAGACGGGATGAGACCGAAGAAGATCGTAAAAATCGAGAAAAGAGATTAGCGAATAAACTGAACGAACAGATTAAGGTCAATGAAGGCGTTAAGAATAGAATGTATTACTGCTAACCATTGAGGTCTTCAATCAACAGCGAATTCATATTCATTTTTGCTATTTTTGTCAAAAGGCTTCAAACTTTTCGAACCTTTTTTACACTTGTTTTTGTAGAACACATTTGAAACAGTGTTTCGTTTATCACAAGTTATTTAAAGACTTCTCTTTCGTATTTGCGATTATTTTGATCACAACTTATTTTTTAGTTTTAATTGTAATTTCATTCTATTGTGTAATTGTTCTAAACTGTGAATCCTTTTAATTGTTGCGATCATTTACTTTTATAGAAAGGCAAAATTATTTATTTTTGTGAAGAAAAAAATGAGACAAAAATCTATTCGCAAATATCAATTGAAAAACAATGGATTTTAAGTTTTATTTCAATTAATATTTGCTGACATTACTGTCAATGTCATTACTAAAAAATGTCAATTTGTGGCACTTTTTGGCTTTAGAACACTTTTGAGAACTGATGAAATGATCAATTGTGTCGATGATTATTAATTTATTAATTGAAGACTTGTGCCACGAAGAGATGCAATGCAATATTGAGCTTTTTGTTTTTGTTCTTTTTTTGCCAAAAGTTTTTCAAATTTTAGTCATAGATTTGCACAAAAAAATATTTTTTTACTACTTTTTTAACGAGTTGTTTAAATATTCTGGTCTTTAATTTGATTTTTAAAAATTGATTTTATTTTAATAGTCATAAACTTTTTGAGTCAACTGTTTTGCGTGCAATACCTTTAAAACTTATCACTATATTTTGGACTTTATTTAAAAATAAATGAATTTAATTTCATATTAAACACATTGTCATTGAATTTACATTAATTAAAAAAAATCTAATAATATATAATATATGTAAAAGTTGATAAAGAAATGTAGAGTTTGTGTGAATGGCCTTTTCTAACCATTAGTGATGATTGATTCAAGTTTTTCTCTCAATCAAACCTTAAGTGTGATAAACCATTGACTGATTTGCATTTTAGTCATAATTGGATCGCTCTTTCAATAAATATAGTTTTTGTTATCATATTTATGACTGTTATTACTTGAAAACTTGAACCCTAAAAAGCTTACTATTAATATTTACCTTTTGGTCACTTTTCTCTTTGACAAACTTTACGTTATATGAATTTATCTTCATTTTAAAATATAAAGTTCAATAAAAGTTCAAATTTTCATCAATTATTGTTATGATATGAGTTTATATGAATTTAATAATTTGATTGCAAAGCAAATTATGCTTAAAAGTGATCAAAATATTTCATTTATTCAAATAAATGAATAACAAAATAAAAAATGTTTTAACTAAAATTATAACGATATAGAGAAACGTTTAGTAGAGTTGCAAATCTGTTGCCATTTGAGAGTCAAATTTGTGTCAAAAATAATCATAAAAAACTATTTAAAAAAGAAAAAAGATTTTCTATTTTTTGTCCAATAATTGTATGATTTTTATTGAAAAGTAAAATATATTAATAAAATGAATTGAATTGAAACAAAAAATTATCTTATCTTATCTTAAACTTAATTCAAGTTCATAAATATCAAACAATTCATTTATTGGTCAAATAATATAAAAATTGTTATTGTCATTAAATTAGATAAATTAGTTAATACAACAATTAAACAATAGAACAATGAATCGATACAACAAATTGATGCATTACAAGGTCTTAATTGATCCCTTACTAGAGTATATAAATATTGAAGACTTTGCCTTCAAATATGAATATTTGGTCAGTTTGTAATCCGAACCGAGAAAATAAAGTTTTCTAAAATGCAGAAACTGTTATTTTTAGCTGTTGTTTATCTCTGCTGTGCTTTTCTGGGTATGAATTTAAGTTTACTTTTTTCTTTAAATCCATTAAATCATTTGATTTAATGATGAATTTATGGATTTTTGCTCTCTTAAAGTTCGCTGCGATGAAGCGAGTGATCTGAAACTAAATAAAGAAAAATTGGAAGAAGCCAAAAAAATTTTGGAAGCGGTCAACACTAAAATGAAGAGCTCTTACATTCAAAACTTTGCCGCAATCTTAGGCAAAGGAGTCGCTGATCTTGAGGTAAGCTTAAAATGAATTGCAAACTATTGAATAAGTTTTGGCTATTTTAACAATAATTAGGCCCGCACTGAAGCTGAGTTAAAGAAGACTACAGATCCGGTTCAGAGACACAATATCATTGATTTTGCGACCAAAGCCTACGATAGACTAATTAAGTTTATTACAGAAATTGAAGAGAATATGACTAATATTAACGGACAATAACTTTTAATGAATCAATTATCAAATATAGAATTATTGAATAAAAAGTTTATTGTTTGAAATTCAAATTAATTGTTGCATTTTTTTCTAATTTCCTTTATGGTCGATAATAGCTAATCAATAAATGCAGAAACTCTCATAGAAAAAGAGGAAGACTAGAATCAAATTAAACGTTTGGTATTCATTAAAATTGAGTGAATATTCTAAAAAAGCACAGATCCCTTCAAAAACTAAATATAATCCAATTACAAATAACTGCCGCTAAATTGTCCGCATTATAGCCATTAAATTAGTTTTGTGTCCCTTAAGACAGGTCTTGCGTTCAATTCAGATTTGAGAAGAGCCTTAAGTCAAGCATTTTTGAGTTGTGGCCCAAATTGAATAGAACTTAGTTTCCAATCCAAACATTCTATCTCTGAAGAAAAAAAAATTAAAGTCTGTTCGAGAAAATTCTTGTGAGAGTACAGTGTTTTTTAATTTTCTAAAGGGGGGCTTTACCCCACCCATTACTTCTGGTAAACTCTGATAAGAAATTTTGTTCAATTTTATTAAATTGTTTTTATAATTAGTAAAATGAATAATTTGCGATTATTAGCATTTAATGATACACTACTTATACGATATTATTACTATTATTTTTACTGCTGTCACACAAATTCTATAGTTATTCTAAGAGATGATTCTCGAATTGCTTTAGTATACCATTTAATTAACTAAACTCTAAAGGATTATATTTGAAGGTTGAATATTAAGTAAAAACTCGAATAACATTAAGACCACAATCCGAAAGATTAGATAAAACAGATTCAAATGTTTTCATATATTCAAAGCAAAAATTTGGGCAACAATTACAATAATTACAGCAACACTTTTCACAACAAAATTTTAAGCAATCATTAGTTGATTCCTTTTCTATCGTCTTGTTATGAAATTGATCACAAGTAATATTATCATTAATATTATTGTGACTTTGATTATCCGACACGAGTAAGCGATCATTTGTCGGCTGTGAAGTAATAATCAAATCGTTTTCACTCGAATCAATGCTATCATCAATGCTGTCATCAATGCTATCGGTAGTATTAAGATCTGCATCATTATTATCATTATTATCTTCATCACTAAGCTCTTCATTATGAACGGGAGCTGAACGACGGAGTGCCGTACGATATGAAGCCGTTCTCTTAACGTTCGCTGATTTCTATGAAAGCAATTTTCAAATCATATTCAAATTAAAACGTTTTTGTAATAAAATGTTATTAAAGAAGTCAAATTTGAAAGTTATTATTTTTTAAATTTTCAAAACCTAAATAATGAGAACATCACCTCATTCATAGTGAAAATTATAATTTATTTAATTAAATCAAATAATTTAACGAATTTTTTTTTGTATTTGCAACGACTTATTGAAATAGAATAACTTTTAGAATGAGATAACTATAAATTTTTGTTTCTTAGGTAACAACAAATTAGACTTAAAGTATCAACAGTTGAAAGTAAACGTATAGATAAGTTAACAAAAACTTTAGATATGAACATTTGGTAAACAATAAATAAAATAAGTTGAACGATAACTGAAGAGAAAAATATATTTATGCGATTATTTGTAAATTTTGAGTTAATGAAAATAATCAAGTTTTGAGTTCTAAGTAATAATTTGGATATAACTATAATTAAGACTGACAGCAATCACAACAACAGTTATAGCAGTAATTGATTAAAAAACAGCACAAATCACAGCACAACAAATGCCAACAATTTTTGCATCCATTGAGGCATTCATTACAACAATTGTTATCATCATTCGATTTGTTTGTCAGAAAGACATCTTCGCTCCCATTCTCTGGTGAATTGAAGTTTCTATTCGTCGGCGCATTAAATATAGCACTGAATTGTTCTTCTTCTTTGTTTGTACTCATTTCAAAACTTTATAAACGTTTAAATAGAAAATAAATCTATTAATATTATTCTTAATCAGAGTTACAGCAATTGATTTGTGAAAAAATGTAAAATTTTCATTTCAGTCAATCATCATTCATATCAAATGCTTTAGTTATGATAACTGTTGTCATGTGTGAAATCTTGTCATTCAAATTCATTATAAATTAAATCATAACTCAACTAAAAAAATAAATAAAAATTTGATTGATTCAAATACAGTGTTCGTCACTTTGAAAATAATAATTAATTTAAATTAAATCGACTTTAAATTTTTGTAATAAACTTCTGAAATAATTAAAAATTTTTTAAAAATCAATTTAATGAATGAAAATATATTAATTCAATAAAGAATGAATATTTATTGCTTGGGAGTTGACAAAGGTTTTGATGTTTGGTTAAGATTTGTCCGAGGTCTTTTTATCCTCAGTAGTGGCCGTGATTTCGACAGTTGTGACAACTGTTTCGGCTTCAACTGTAATTGATTTGAGACAATTAATATTCTTTCTCATCGATATTAATTTGATTTGAATTTATTTCTAACTTTTTCAACATAAATGTTTTCGTATTTTTAATTTCTTAAAAATTCTATAAAGAAATAAATGTCTTACAGAGAGCAGGTCCTGGAGTGGAAGCTTTCTGAACAGTTTCTGCTAAAGTGTCGTGAAGTTTAGTCAATTGCTTCTCCAAATGGTCTAAAGTAGTTATAGTCTCAGTAATGAAAATTTGCTGATTTTCATCTAATGTAAACCGATTTGACTCGCTTTCGACTTCTTTCCTAATCTATAAATACCAATGAATCAAAAATTGAATTTAAACTAATATTCAATATGTTTGATGACTTCAAACAAGCCATAGATCCTGAAAGCAATAGTTTTGCCACATTCGCGGCTTTCTCTTTGAATTTGATTCCTAACTTACAGTTTTAGCTGTACCTCGATCTCTGGCAACAACCGTTGAAAGAACTTGAACGTCATCAAAAGTGTGTTGATTCACTTTTTGATGAAGTTCGTGAACGCTTGCCGACAATTGAAAAACTTGAACCTGAACTTGTCTGTGAAAATGTTCCCAATCTTCAGGTGCATGTTTTGATGGGGTTGAAGCCGAAGGTTCCTCTGTTGTTGTCGGCGCACCTAATGTTTGGTCAAAGTTTAACCAATTTCAATAATTAAGAAAAATATTTAATAATCAGTATTTTGTATTTTATTTGATATTTATTTTGAACATCATTTATCTTTTATTGAAAAAAAGATTAACTTTTTATAAATAGAATTCTAAAAATAATAGATTAAATTGTCTTACAATAAGCCGAAGCGATCAACAGAAGCAAAGATAGGAATACTTCCATTTTAGGAAAATAAAAAACTTGAATCTACTGAAAAAGTTTTATAGAAAAACTGATAATAGATTGAATGCTAAAGTTTTCTCTTATATGCGGAATTTAATATCCGTTATGAGATAAATCGTGAGAATTTCATTTTAGACAATGCTTCTGTCTCTTAGAGCACATCAAAGTCACTTCATGTGACTACAGGTGTTAAAACATTACAGGTTTTACAATTGGTTTTAATTCCGTAATTAAATTTTACTCTAATTCATAAATTCAAATATAAAAGAGTAGAGAATTTTATATAAGAAAATATTCAATAGTTTTCATGAAAAGCAAATAAATTTACATTAATTACAGACTTTGTTTATCAGAAACAGAACTATGGATTAAATAGTTGAATTATGGCTTTTATTTTTTTTATAGAAAATTTAATTTTTTATTTTTAAAATTTGAAGGAAAAAGTGTAAATCAATGTGACTGAATATGTCGTTCAAAAACTTTTTAATTACGTAAATTTTCCAGAAAACTCACTCCTTCTTATCTCAAAAGACAAGGTATTCTATAAGATCTCAATCAAATGACGAGTTCTGTTTCGATGTATAATTTCTAAAATAATTCGACTGCTCAAAAGATATGCTAAATCTAAAACTCATATTCAAACTTGTGCAATATTCTGGAAATTTTCTCAGTATTTAATCAATAATAAAATAAAGTTAATTTAAGCATTTCATTAACTGAACTGCAGAGTACGAGTATATCTATGAAAATATACAGTAATAAACTTTTCAAATTAATGTTAACTTTAATGCACTAAATTCAATAGTAATATCGCGAACAACACTAAATTGAATTAAAAACAGGTGAATGAGGTTTTTGAAGAATGGGTTCGAATGCATTTTAATTGAAAATATTGTTAGTGATTCCCTAATTACTGCATTCTATATAATAATAAAGCAACAATATATCAATAGAAGTAGACCTGTTCAAAAAGAATGGCAAAAATATATAACAAAAATTTGCCATTAGAAAAGCATTAGTGATGTAACATTTTGTTCGGTAATTAACCCACTGTTACTTTGAGGGAATTTTTTTCAAAGTTTCCACTTCAAGCCATACTGATTCTGATAATATTGGTCTCAAATCTGTATTAGTTCCAGGGGTCGAACCTATAAAGGGTGAGACAGACATTTTTGGATATTATAATATAGATAAGTCGTGAGTTGTGATATAGGCACAGCTGTAACCAGCGGTGAGGCCATTGCTCCACCAAAGATTTTGGAAAATTTAAGTGCAAATCTATTGAACTTGAGATTTGCTATATTAAATTCTTTAGATTTTATGCTTTGTCTTTAAATTGAGATCATTTTGATATAGGATTTGGGTAAAAATTATTTTAATAGCAAATTTGCACTCATTTCAAATGTATTCAATAAGAACTTAGTTTTTGGCCCCACCAAACTTAAAATACTGGTTACGTCCAAATAAGTTTTGTTAACAAAGATCCTATTAATAAAATACCTAAATATAGAAATATTTCGATAGAATGGAAATCTTAGTCACAAAAGTTTATAATGAATTCAAAATAATGATAGAGAAAATTATTTTAGCATTAATTTTTGCAATTAGTCAGATTTGAAAGTAACAGTTTTCTTGAGTGTTAAATAAATAGTTTACTACTTAATTAAAGATCAAATCTTTATTAATAATTAAAAAAAAATATAATGAGGAAATACTCCAATTTTTAAAGAACAAACTTTGCGGATCTTAAAGATATAAAAATGATGCACCTGTTATAAAGTCGGTATATTTTGGGATACTGTTACAGTAACTGTATTGCAAATAGAGATAATGCAAAAGCATTCATTTATTGAATTAACAGTTTCGAACAACTCTACTGTATTTTCGGAGAAATCGTCAAATTTGATAACTTTTGAGTTTTTTTAATTAATTGAAATGTACAGATAGAGAAAATAAAAAAGTCAAAATTTATGCGTCGCATTAATTTGTAGACTCATATTTTCACTGTCAAAGTTTGGCGAACCTTTATTAAAGGTCTATAAACATCTATCTTTTCACATATAAATAATTCTCGTTTTGAAAGTCAAATTTAATTAATCGAAAGTTACAAGAATATATTGAAACGCAAATTTTATGAACTTTTTTTTATGAAGGTTTTATTATTTTCTATTAATTGATTGATTTTCAATTCTTTGGAGGATAAGAGATTCTTATAAATTTTTTTGCTCATATAAATGCTGAGCGATTCAATTTTATTGCAATTATTTTCATCGAAATACAAATATTGCAAATATTAAATAAGATTTGTATATAAGTTGAAATTTAGAATTGTTTGCTTTCAAGAATCAATTGAGTCAAAGCTCGTCTCGACTTAAGAACAAACCCTTCAGATGTATAAATGAATAATTTTTGGATAAAATCCAAATTTGGAGCGCCAGAGAATTTTTTGATCATCGCTTTGAGCTATATACAGTATGAAAGTATTTAAATTAATTGTATGTAATTAATTGAAATCTTTATTCAATTGTTTAACCTCATCAATAGTTTTCATTTCTTTCTCAATTTCCGTTTTTTCTAAAGCCCTTGATTGAGGAGAGTTTTTCATTTGATGACTGATGAAAAGTAATCTTATCTCAATCATAGAAATCATTTGGCGAACTCGCTGTTGGAAAGCTCGCCATTCATGTGGACCGAACGGACCAAAATCAGGGAGGGTTGTATCCTCAAATGGGCCGAAATCAGGGAGGGTTGTATCCTCAAATGGACCGAAATCAGGGAGGGTTGTATCCTCAAATGGACCAAAATCAGGGAGGGTTGTATCCTCAAATGGACCAAAATCAGGGAG
>JAQIWZ010001395.1:0-12113 GCA_034697245.1 Malaconothrus monodactylus
CCTTTTGACGAATATTTACTCATTGAATCCTAAATTAAATATATATTTAATCAAAACTTTTCAAATTTCAATATTTTCATAATTTCAATATTAATCTAAATTCAATTCAATAAATGGTTATTCAATGACTCAATCAATTGATTGTAAAATAATTTTGTGTTAATCACAAACTTCATTATTAATGATTAAACACAACAAAGGCTAAAATGAATGCAAGTAATAATAAATTAAAAGTTAATATAAATGGAAATAATGGTCAATAAATGTTTGAATGATTGATACCTCATATGAGTGATGGTTCGATGACTTCTTCTCGAAATACCTAAATATAAAAATACATAAATCATATAAATCAACATTTAATGGATTAATAATAGAATGAAATACTTAAAAATGCGTTAATTAAATAAAACTGATAATAAAAATAGGAGAGAAAATAAATATAAAAATATAAAAACCAAATTTGTACGAAATGGTATATAAATGGCGTCTCTATTGTGAGCGCTAACAAAATGACTGAAAAACTGACTCTCAAAAGTTGATGAAAAAAATGTTAATTTAGTTATGTATTGATATTACCCATCGTTAAGTCGAATGCATTTTCGAGCATTCATTACCATTAATGACAACTATTTTTCATTTATTCATTAAATACTAATTGAGAAACATTTTTAAAATTAAATCAAATTTAATGCATTCAATACGAGTCAATGTTTGCATACAATCATTCTTAAGGACTACGACTCGACTAATGTTGAAGCTTTTTTAGGGTCGGGCGCAATGCTGTCATACATTTTATGGGCAAATGCGCCCAAACTTATCACACTTCAAAATATAATTTAATTCAATTTAATTCTATTTAATTCACAATAAATTACTTAATCTCACAATTAATACATTTTATGACAATTTTTTTCTCTATGTTTACAATAACTCAATAAATAAAATAATTATAATTGAATTTGTGGTCAACTTTTTTGGGCAAATATTGAAACGTTAGGCACGAACGCTAACACTAATATTCATAGGGAATAATAATAATCATTGGATAGTTTTCTATGAAATAAGGGGTCGTTTAGTCATTACTTACGTTTAATTCTTTCAAAATATTGTCATAAATACAAATCATATGAATTTGATTTAATATTAATAGAAAATGGTTTACATTTAAATCATATGATTTGAAGTCAAACGCTATCGAAAACATGATTTATAGCTCTATTTTATTATTCAAAATGATTTAAATTAATAATAATTTGCATTCAATTCTAGTTAATATGAAATAACGATTTCATATTTGTTTGAAATGACTATTTAAAAAATATGAAAATCTATATAAATAAGAAACCGTTCCCTAACTCCAACTCTAATGAAAATCATTCGTCAATTTATTTCCTCAATTGGAAGCCATGAGCTATCAGTTGTGTTGAGTGCGAGACATGTGTCCACCTATTAATCGATTGTTAACATATGAGAGCATTTTGTGTCAAAATAAGTCGTTTTATATGAAATTAAAATAGAAAAAAGTCAATAATAATTGTGTTGACAAAAAGATGACAGCACTCTATAAACACTTCTCTTTTTAGTATTAATTGAATTTTTAAATATGTTTTTACAAAAAATAAATATAATTTTCTAAATTAGTTGACATTTGGTTTTGTTTTTAGTTTTATCGTTAATATGACATCACTTTTAGTGTCAAAAAATATGAACTCATTTTTCAAATCAATAGAAAATCAATAAAACATTAGAGGAATAGAAACTTTTGAAAAATAGTTTTTTATTTATTATTTATTTTATTTATTTATTTAAATGATTTGTTTATGTTTTGAACACAAATGAGATGACAATTGAATATTTGAATGAATTTCAATATAATGATAGCGGTATTCATATTGTTATTCATTTTTGTTATTAATATTTGTTTTGTCTTTAATTTCAAAACAATAATCATTTGAATTATTATTTTTTATTATTATAGGGTTTAAAAGATTGTTGTCTTCTCTCGAAAATGATGCACAAAATGATAGCCAACGCATAACTGGTGCCAAATATTTGTTAAAATTATTAAGAAATGGTTGGATTTATCCCTTGATATGCGTAAGCATTCAATTGATTAACGATTTTGTGATAATTTCTATTATTATTTGATGAATAGATTTACGAAAAAATGTCAAAATTTGATCGCAATAGCAATCAATACAAACCCATCGATTCAAATACTAGTCATTTATTGGCAATTATTTTCCATTCACTAAAGAATGAATGGATTTCCGAATGTCAAGACTTGTGTCAAATCATACAAAATCCTCACTTGAGAGCAATACTCTATGCGGCCGATTGCGTGGCCCGTAATGACTACTTGCCATCACTTCCAGCCGAAGACACCATCACTCAAAGTAGTGATAATTGCGATCCTAACGCTTATCCATCTTTCAAAATAGTTCAAGTGGTTAAGAATGACGAGCCTCTGGGGGCGACGGTTAAAGTGGAGGAAAAAAGTGGAGCAGTAGTTATGGCACGAGTTCTAGTCGGAGGGGCGGCCCATAGAAGTGGACTCATTCAAGTCGGAGATCAAGTGCTTGAAGTGAACGGCATATCAGTTCGCGGCCGTTCGCCCATTGATATAATAGGTTTACTCGAGCGCGAGTGTAAGAATGGAGTCATTCATTTCAAACTATTGGCAGCAGATTATGATATTCATAGTTATCACTCAAAACAAACTAATTTTATGGTTAGAGCGCATTTCGATTATGAACCAAAAACCGATCCATACATTCCTTGTGGAGAAATCGGGCTTTCATTCAAAAAAGGAAATATACTCAATGTTGTGAACAGAGAAGACCCGAACTGGTGGCAGGCGTGCAAATACTCAGATTCTGTCAGTAAGTCGTTCAGTTTATTGTCAAGGGCTGGTCTCATACCAGGAAAGCAATTACAAGAGCGACGCTTCGCTGCGATCAGAGATCTTAAGTCTCAATACGATAGCGATCGCTATATTGAGATAATTCCTGGCTGTAAATCACCCTTTCGTAAAGCAATTTGGACCCCAAGAAAAGTCAAGAAAATAATGTATGACGTCTGCGAAAATTTGAACTTTGATAGAGAAGAGATCACAACTTATGAACCAGTGGCCAAATACTATCCGCGACCGCATACATTCAGACCCATCGTATTGATCGGTCCTTTCGGTGTCGGACGTAAAACACTTATTAGACTACTAATGGAAGTGAGACCTAATCATTTCCGACGACCCATCGCTCACACGACTCGATTCAAACGGTTCACTGAAAATGACGGAATCGAATATTTTTTCGTAAGCGATGAATGGATGGAGAAAGAGATCAAATGCGGAAATTTCATAGAATATGGAGAGTTTAAGGGTAACTATTATGGCATTCATAAGGAAACCGTTCATCAAATTATAGATTCAGGTTTTGTTTGTCTATTGAATCCCAATTGTCAAGCTTTAAAACTTGTTTATAATTCAGAGTTTAAGCCTTATGTCATTTTTATTCGGCCGACTTATGACTTGAACAGATTAATAGAATCTCGAACTGATAAAAGTAACAAAAAATTATCTCAAAAATCGATCGAAAATGAATTTCATGCTATGATTTTTGAAGCGCATAAATTGAATTATCTTTACGGACATTATTTTGACACTACTTTAGTAAATGACGATTTGAAGGAAACTCTTACAAAACTTTTAGAAATTATTAAGTCAGCAGAAACCGAACCAAAATGGGTGCCCGCGGGTTGGGCTCATTCTAATCAACTGAGTTAACTATTTTGAACGCGTGTTGACTATTAAATACTAGTCATATTTTGTCAATACTCAAAGTAATTTGTAATCTAGTCTAAAGTTTATAATCATTCACTAATTTATTTATTGAATTTACGGCTAATGTATAAATAAATATATTTTGTATCAATTATTATGTTATTTACAAACATAACGATAATAAATAATTATTAATTCAAATTAAGACAAATCTCATGTTTAACATAAACTCAAAGATGAATAATAACAAATTTGGAAATTAATCTCAAAAATTTAATTTAATTTAATTTAATTTAATTGACTTATTTGTTTCCATTGAGGTGCGAGTTTTAATTTGTAAATATCATCACTTGGAGAATAATTAGTTGCAAGCCTTATGCGAGTATTTGGCAATTGATTTAATATATGAGCCTATGATTAAAAAAGTTTTGAATTAAAAAAAAGTCATCAAAAGTGAAGAAACTAAAATGGACTCACTCTTGAATCGATTCGTTGACCTTTTCTTAGATATTCCAAAGCATTTATTTGACTTTCACTCAATTTAAGTGAATTACTTTGCGTAGAATTAGTGGCGCAATTGATTGTTAAGTTGGAGTCCGGAGACAAACTTATTCTCATATGCTTTTGATTTTCATTATTGGCTGCAGACAAAGGCTCACAAAACTGACAATTAGGTATTTTTTCACTAGAATTTAAACATTTTTCATGGAATGAATGCGAACATCTGAATACTAATACATTATCGTCAAAGTATAGAGGCTTTAAACAAACGGAACAATTTGTTGATCGATTGGAATGCGCTTTATTGACATCCCTTCTGAGATGTGATAACTGTTGATGTAATTCATTGAGAAGCAAATTATTAGTGGTCTGTAAGAGAGTCTCCTCATAGTTATAAGTGTCTAACATTCCCATTAATAATTCTCTGATATCACAAAGTTTGCCACCGCTGTCACCGCTATAAAGTGGATCATTCAGTACTCTCTGTAATAGAGATAATAAATCAATGTTTCCAATCATTCCGTTGAATAATTTATCGGTCATTTCCTTCAATTTATTCGAATAATTAGCGCTCAAAGGATGAGTTGTGTCTAAAGACTTGATTAATTGTTTAACAGTCATCATAGACTCAAGTAAACTAAACCAAAAGGTTTCTCTATCTTTAGATTCAACTATTTTAGACGAACATCTTTGACAAAATTCAATTAAATTAGTCATTTTGGCCTCTATTTTAACTAAAGCTTCTTCAATATCAGATTGAGTCGCATTTTTTATTACGTAATCCATTTCATTAAATAATATTCCAAAGGCTTCTTCATAGTTACCATTCTTTTCGAGTAAATAAGCGGTTGCGCTGTTTATATTGTACTGTTTGCACGTCTATTAAAATTATGAAATGAGCAAATATTGAAAATAAAATCATATTTATATGGTTTGAAACTTACAACTAAAGCAATTTCCAATCGGTATCCCTCAAGAATCTTCAAAATATTGCAAACAGAATTTGGTTCTATTTTGCACATAAGTTCAATAAATTTTTCTTGAATTATAGGATCAGATATTAATGTTTGTTTGCGCTGTTCTTTTATAGATAGCAATTCCAAATTAATACTTCCCGTTGAAAGATCTCTTTTATGATGTTTGTTAGCGCTGCCCAACAATATTCCAAACAATAGTTTATACAATACTTTAGGACTTTTTTCAAGTGAATTGAGTAGACTTTTGATCTTCTTTTCATTATCCAAATAGTTAAGTAACAAATTGGCCGCTTTGTAATTATCGATTTCCGTTAACTTTTTGACGTTAGAAAATACTGTTTCCATAAAACTACTTATCTCTTCTTCACTCAAACTGGAAGACGATATTATTTGAGTTATATAAGTGTAAACTTGTGCCTGAAATGTATTTCAAAGATTTTAAATTTCAATATAAAACTTTGTGTTATAGTAACTATACTTTTCTGTGCGGATCTTTCAAATAACAGCAAAAATTTTGACCCCAATCTCTGTTCTTAATGTGAATGTATTCACAAATCCGATAACTAAAAGAATAATAATGAATTTAAATCATATAAATTTAGGTTAAAAGCAATACTGTATTTACAATTTGGCCTTTTCAGCCATTCTTAACAACTTGTCATCATCTAAATTAAGTTTATTATCTGCTTGTATGAGATCAAGTAATGCCTGTTGACGCTCTTCAAAACGTGTGTTATCTTCAGTATTAGTTAAAAATTCGACAATCTTTAGTAAAATGAATAAATCAAAAATAAACAAATTTTTGTGATTTTAAACAATAACTTTTCATAAATGTCTCACTTGATCGAAAAGCATATTATTGACGTAAATAGTGTTGTTTTTATTGGACAATTGTCTCGCAAGGAATAGAAATAAGGCTCCGATTTGTGTTGGAGTGAATCCTGAATTTTCGACCATTATTAACAATAATATATCAACAATTCTCTGCTTTTGGTCCGTTCTGTAATTAATACGATTAAAAATATAAATATTGATCCAATTAATAATGATTTGATGCTTACAATGAGCTGTCATTGGGATCAAAGTCTTCAAAAGCAATTGAGAGAACATTTAAAAAGGCTGTTGTATCGAAACCCAAAAATGCTCTCAAATATGGGTAAATAACTTCGTTGGGATTATAGGGACTCGAAGTACTAGTAGTACTTTCAAAGCTATTATCATTTCGAAATTTTGTAATACGAGCTAAACTTTCTTTAACGATATGTGATTTCTTTTCAGTTGGAATATAACCTTTATTGGGATACGTCCTACCAGTCAAACAAGAGCTTATATAAGTCAAAAGTTTATTTCCTAAATTGATTTCATTGTCTGTCAACTGTTTGCCTTTCATGATAGCGTTTTGCAATTGTTTAATTAATTCTTCTAAAGGAGTCATATAATCATCAAAACCCTGATTGTGTATATAAATAATAGCATCAAATAAAGAGTGTTTCCAGCAAAGAGTTATTATTTGATGAATATCTAGTGATGATATTTCAAGGTGTGTAACAATGGTTTCTAAAGCGGGAAACCATTTTTTGTCCGCATAATAAGTCACCAATTCTTTGACTATTATAGGGCTCAAGTTTTTCAACTGACCGCTCAATATATAAGGTTCTAAAGAATCGAGAAATATATTTTTAGCGATCGTATCCGCGGAAAACCTATCAAACAATTTATTGAAAAGCAATTCTTGTTGATCAATAGCAAGACTGTAGTCAATACAAATTGGGATTAGGTTTCGGTAGTGATCGAAAAGCACTTCAATTTTTCCCTTTTCGGGACACAAAGAAGTGAGCGCTGAGTCCACATAACTATTCAAAATATCCATCAATTTTTCAGCAATTATTAAACGTTTTTCATGCTTTTTACCGCTTAAGCCGACAACAGCTTTAGCTTTATCGTTATAAAAAGAGAGCGCCATAGATAGGGCTTCACTGAATTTGTTTTCACTAATCAATAAATCAATTCTTTCACTCCAAGACCTAATGACGAATAGATGAACAGAACTCATTCCAAGTATCAATAAATGAGCCGAAAATATATTGGAGAGCGTAGTGTTAGAAACACAAACAGAATGATAACAGGCTCGTTCTCCGGCCGCTGCCATCGCAGCGCTCACTAAACCTCCAGTTTCTAGAGATTTGAAATGAGCGCTTCCGTAAACTAATTCTATTTTTCCGATATCTATAACTTCTAATTCTTCTTCAGATCTGACATCAATGACATGCAATTGTTCCAATTTGTCAATTGTGACGAGTGTTCGAGAGTTGAGCCAAACTATACTTTGGAGAATATAATCCACTCTCATATGAATCAATGGAGTGAAGAAGACTTTTGTGCTCGATTTGAGACTCGCCTAAACATAATCACAAAATTAAATTAAGAATAATGCTTAAGACCTATTCAAACCTGAAAGAAATATATATCAGTTTGTCGGGCAAAAGATAGAACCGGATCAATAACTCGAGTATCTTCTGCTATTTGAACCATAACGAACTGCCACGCAATTAAAGGTAAAGTGTCTGAATCGCCCTTTTTATAAAAGTTGACAATTTCAGGTTATTTTCAAATTTAACAAAACAAAAATTTAAAAACTTAAATAATACAAACCTTAAGCAATTGAGTGAAATGAACATTAATAGAGGGGCGAAGAGAAATAGCAATAACTTTAGTTACAGTTGCCATTGAAAGAAGACATATATTACTAAAATCGACAATTTCTCCCTTTGCATTCAGAGGAAGTAATAATGGATCGACTGCTAATACTTCTCCGCGACTATAAGTTATTATTTAATGCAAAAAAAATTTAATGCAAAATATTAAAGTCACACAAATACTCAATAAACTCATGATTCAATCAATGTCTAGAATAATCAAAGGGACAAACCTTCCCGAGAATATGCACTGAGAATCTACTTCTTTACGCCTAAAGTCGAGCATAAAAACGGAACCACTGCTGTCACTGAGAACACCAAAGTTAGGATCTGATAAATACTGAAATTATTTGACATCAATTAAAATGAGTTTCTAAACAATTATTGAAAAATAAGTGTAAAATACTTTCAAATGAAGAACTGTTGTTTGCGGTGAATGTAATTCATTCATAACTTTA
Source organism: Malaconothrus monodactylus (assembly GCA_034697245.1). Classification (NCBI taxonomy): domain Eukaryota; kingdom Metazoa; phylum Arthropoda; class Arachnida; order Sarcoptiformes; family Malaconothridae; genus Malaconothrus; species Malaconothrus monodactylus. The sequence goes on from JAQIWZ010001395.1 coordinate 8,417, forward strand.
ATCAATTCTCCTGATTGTAAATTCCAAATCGAAACGTTTCCTCTGCTGTAACCGCAAAGTAGTCTTGAATTATCTCTTTTGATAGAGATGGCAGAAACTGATCCAAAGTCATCGCTATTATGTAAACACCATTTCATAATTTGGTGCAAATCTTTTTTGGATAACATTTAAAGAAATATTTATTAATTTAACGGAAAATAACTCAATAGAAAGGTTTAAATAATACCAAATACGAGAACAAATCCATGCGATGTCCCGATAGCCACATAACAATTCGATATCGAAAGAACTGTTGGTTTCCCGGCTTTTATGCGTTCAGTATTTGCAGACTTTAGTTGTGATGAAAGACCTTTTAATAGTGAATGTCTTAAAACTGATCCATGAATTGTGGCATTGCTTTGACCCTCGTTTATATTAAAACCATTCGAAGACTTTTTGAAACCTTTGGAATCAAAACTACTAATCGATGAACTGTCGGCCGAATCGATGAATTGATTACGAGATGGAGAATGAATGGAATCAAAGTCGAGATCACTTGCGATCGAATCAATGTCTGGCTATTAATCACACTTTCAATTAATAAATGAAATTATTTATATAAAAATGTATAAAAACCTGATTCAAAATACTCTCAAGTGTTGGGAGCGGACCATCGATTGGAGGGATTGCGAACTCTCTGTCGTCTAACTATTGACACAAACTATTTATTAGTTTTAAATCAATTAATAATATATTAATAAAAACCTCTTCGAAATCAAAATCGATTGGATTTGAATTTTGCGAATCAGTCATACTTTCGATCAATTTTGACAAAAGTTTCACAAAATTTATTCACTATTTATTGAATCCAAAATATAGATTAAGCCATTGATTGGTTTAAAAACCAAAATAAAGTCTCAAATTATGTGTTGATATGAAATAAATATTGATATTTACAAAAAGCAAAAACAGGTGTATTTTAAATGAGTTTATGGTTTCTATAGAAACCAAACCAAATGTAATCATATATTGCATTAAGTGATGCAATGCTCATAAACATCATTTCTATGTCATTATAGGTCTAATTCTGACTCAAACTAAGTTTTTATTGATTTTTATTCTATAAAGTCTTACTTCAAAGCTATGAAAACGTGAAGTTTTGAAGCTTTTAAATGACTCGAACCGTAAAATCTTAAATTATTCATTTTTGACAATAAGTGGAGTATTGATGAGCTCGAGTTGAGTTCAAAGTTCGAGTTGAGGGCACTTTTGAGCTTTCATTTTAATAAAAAACAGGAAAATTTGATGTTTTAAACAAGAATTTTTTCAATGACTATAATTTAGTTGAATAGAGAAAATAATAATACAATCGATAATATATTGAGTGAAATTTTAATTTAAAAATTCAAGTTGCAATAAATGGTATAATAATTGACTTCTTTCTAAACATTAGAACTAATTTTACATTCAATATATATTTCACTTATACTTAAGTTTTACAGAAACATAAAATATTAAATATTAGACTTAAAAAGGAATTATTTTCAAAGCAAACAATTATGCGATAAATTCTAATTAATATTCACGTCACCAAAAATACACGAATAGCAAAATTGTTAAACTTTGTTCAGACAATAATAAGAAGTGAAAACATATTTATTTCTTCTTTCGTTTGCTTTCCTCCTAAAAAATATAATAACAATAAATCAATTATTATTGAGTTTTGATTAAAAAATGTTTTTTTTCAAATAAATGTAAAGAACTGTTTATATATTGGAATCACTTATATATTAATTATAAGTTAATTATTATTATAAATTACTCTTTAATACCTTAGCCTTTGAATTTAATACCTTTTGTGTTAAGATAATGAGGAGATAACGAAATATTTCGAGAAAGTCAATGAAGAGTAGAACTGAATGACTGAAAATAAAAATGAAATATATGTTAACGAAATTAGAATAAAAACAAAAGTTGAAATAATTTAAATAAAATAAATAGTTGAATACTAACGCAATATAATCGGTGTCTCCCTGACGTCTTTTCTCAATAATGAGAGTTGTGTCATATATTATGAAACCGCAAACCAGGAAAAAACCCAAATATAAGTGAATCTAAAAATTTTAATTAATTATTCATATTTTAATTCAATGATAATTTATTTACTAATTGTTGAGACAGTTCTTAAACTGTGAACTATTAGATATCTCAATCTTTATTTAAGAAATTGATATTAAGATAAGAATAAATAAATGAGTTGAAAGTTTCTCAGATTTGCGTTCAAATTTATCTTATCTTAAAATAAAGTGTAATTTGCTTTCAAAAATGTTATTCATGTAATTGAGGAATAAATTAATAAAAAAGCATTTGAGTCGAGAAATACCTGATATAAGAGTTGAGAGCCAATAAATAGGTTAACAATGGACAGCAACATCAACAAAGACAGGAATGACATAAGAGTTCCGCCCAAATAAAGCCATTTTCTGTGATCGCTCAACATCGCACTCAATGAAAAACAGCCGAATATAACACAAGTCGACAGAAATGCGGTCGGAATTATAGTTGGATTGACCAAAATGACGTAATCCATTAGTGGACCCAATCCTAGACCTGTCATCACACGAATAACGCATTCATTAATATATATAAAAATAGATAGATATGAATATCAATGATATAATACCAGAAGCAAAAGCGAATCCAATCAAATACCACAATCTTCTGCTTCTGTTTTTGCCATTATCTGGAGTCGAATAGAGAGCTAACACAAAACCGATTGCAACCAATGCTGAAAGGAATCCTCCCTTTGAGTCAAACAAACAAACAATTTGTTAAATCAAAATTGAAACCAAAATTAAAATCAATGAATGAATTAATGTTTGGATTACTTGTAAGATATTAGTGAAGAGATGGACATAACCGCCAATCGCTGCGGACAACAAAGCGACAGCCATTGAAGAGTAAACATCTTTCAAATGCGACTGAATTTGTGGTTCACTTCAAACACACATTTAATAAATCATTAATTAATTAATTATTTTTATTAAATAATCGATAATTACTTACATTTTGCGATTCAATGAATTAAAAAACGAGTCGATATTAAGAGACGCCATAATATTGAATACTTTGTTATTGACGAATACGTGAAATACAGTATGTGTTCAACACTTATGTTCAATACAATAATGAGTGAGTTTTAGGGACAGAACTATTATTGACTGTTATTTCTTTAATCTTTATTTTTCTGGTATATTCTAAACTAAACCAGAATTCGATAAAACACTTTAATTATGTTTAAAGTTTTGGTACTTTTTTGTTGTAGAAAATCATTGATTTAAGTGAACAAAAGTCTTACGTGTTTGTGGACAATAAATGAGTTTATTTTGCTTTAAATCATTCAAAAAACACGTCATTTTTGAAATTAAAGGAAAAAATAGATATTATTGGATAGAATTGAGAAATTTCTCCGGCATTTCATCACTAATACAATCGAATGATATGTAATTTCTCGTAAAACATATTTCGCATTCAAGTAATTATCAATTTATTTATTTAATTATTTTCAATGATTTAATTAATAAATAAAATATCTTTTGATTTAAATTTAGGCCTAATATTGAAATGAAATGAAACATTAATACTATTATTAAATGATTTATAAATCGATGCCATTCTTCGCATGCATTCAAATCTTGATCTTTAAGAATAAGTCAAC
>JAQIWZ010001396.1:0-12112 GCA_034697245.1 Malaconothrus monodactylus
GGGAAGTATTTTAGACACGAAGACAATTTTTAAGTGCTTTTTTAGTGCGATACATAAAATAAAACTTTATATCAAATAGAAGAAAATTTCATTTCGATTTATGAAAAAATGTATTTCTTTTACAGTATTTTTTAGTTCAATACTGAATTCAATTATTGTCAAATTTTTTTCTTAAATTTTTATCTTCACTGCTATAAGAAATAGTTTTGTTGCTTTAGTTCCGCTATAAGAGAAAAAATCTTATGTGTCTATTAATAGCAAAATTTATAGATTGACGTCAGAGATCAAAGAATATACTTTCTATGAGTTTCAATGGACACAAAGAGACAGCAAATAAAGTCTAATTAATTGGATTTGCACTCAGATTGAAATGTCAATGGATTGAAACAATGATTCGAACTCAAGAACTCAAAAGCCAAATAACTAGAACTTTACACTTAAGAGTTATTCTGTAGTTCGGCATTAAAAAAAAGAAGAAAAATCCGATTCTTAGAATAAATGTAAACTTAAAAAAAGAAAAGTTTTAATGGACAAAAATTTATTGCCTCAAAAGTTATAGTTAGCAAATGAAAGAGTAAAGTAATAACAGAGCATTTCTTTCAGAAGATTTAAGACCTAAAAAATAGAGACAAAGGATAGCTTTAAGTTTACTGACTTAAAACAATAATAAATGTTCACAAATAAATGTTCGCAATCGAATATAAACGTGAATAAAGTAAAAATAAACAAAAGTAAAAATTACTTTTCGTTGCTAAGCAAAAAGTGAAGATTCGCTAAAAAAAATGAAAAGCGTTTGATAACAATTAAAACTTTAGAAAGTAAAACAAAACATGATTGATCTGGAATTCTCATTGTCATTAAGTAGCAATTTATACGCTTAACAATACAAAAATGTTTATTAACACCAAATCTAGAGTTAAATGAGCTTTTCTCACAACAATCAAATTCCAACAATAAGACCAGCCCTGGCTATTGATAGAAGAGATACTAAACTTAACTTTGATTTTCAAGCTTTTTATTGTCTTCTGTGTTGACTGAGATTGAAGTTAAGTTTAAAATTAAAAAGTGGGCGGAATTCTTAACTTCATCATTAAGTAAACGCGTGAAGACAAAAAACTTGACATTTGTTCAGTAGAACCATTATTGTCGATATCCTTTTGCCAAAATTTAGCCGCAAGCAAATTATGCCATCATTTAAAATATTAGTTGAAAAAGAAAATTCGTAGATAAATATATAACAGGAAATGAACAATATTAAGGGCCAGTATGTTCTGTGTTCAACCATTAGGAACATACATATAAGTTATATTTGACTGTTATGATAGAGCACACAATTATATTCTGTTTAAAATATTAGACTATTTGGAGTTTGTTTTTTTTTCTTTTTAGAGAAAATGTCAGAACCTGTGCATCTGTAACGCATCACCAAATTGTGGCAATGCATTAATGTATTTACTGAAAATTGACTTAAAAAGTGCATTAATGTTTTTTATGCAACCTTTTAAAGGTATAATACACTCAAAAGTCTATTTCCAGATTCTTACAGTTAACACCGCTTACAAATCAACTTTAAGTGATATGCGCGCTAAAAAGAAATACTACTCAAATATCACTCAAATAAAACTTTTGTTCTCCTTTTGAGAATTAACTTCAAAATCGATGAAATTTTCACATTTACTTGAACTGAATATCAAGTGATTTTTCATGATTTTCATATAAAAAAAGTCTTTTTGATAACTGAATTTCAATAAAAATAAAATAAAGTGAATTTCATGTAAGAGAGCATAACTTCAATCTAAACACATGCAGACAATAGCGAACTAAATGGCTTTTATTTTCGTCTACAATAAATGTTTCGACTAAATGGATGATAGATTGAGAGGAAATAGCAAATTATTGAGCATTTATTTCGAGTATAGCCAAACTGTGAGACAGAAAACGAAAGTAAATTTTTAGTAAATCTGTTGGAAGAAAATGTTAGCCTAAAAAATAATTTAGTATTTTTTAAAAGTTGAACTCTATCTGAACTCTGATCTGATTGGCAACGCTTGCATAACAAATAATATATTATGCATCTATATTTAGAGCTTATATAAGTCAAAGTGAACATAAAATGCCTTGAAATCCAAACCTTTTTTTCAATATTTTTGAACATTTTTTTGCATTTGAAATTTTTCCGATAAGTTATAACATAACTCATTCAAGAATAAATTTCAATGCATTTTAATAGATGATAGAATAAATCGATTTGAATATAAGCACAAGTTTTGTTGAAACTTAAAATATTTCAATTTTGGGCGAATTTTGTCTTATCTTTCTTTTTATTTAATATTTAAATCGATAAAATACTTTCATTTTCTTGATCTGTTTGCTTTATTTTACGAATGTTTAACCAATAACCTCAACAAACCTCTAAATAAGAAAACTAACAAATTTAAGTCATTGTGAGTCTCGATAGTGTCAAAAATGGTTGTTTTAAATAATTATAAATTAAGAAAAGTTGACACATTGTCAATCTTATTAGAAAATGGGATAATTTTATTTGCGTGCATAAAGTTTTAGGTTTGAACTCAATGGTATTGATATCCGATTGTGAGGTTGAAGTTGTTTAGCAACATATAATTCAGTAATAATATTGAATATTCCCACAAAACGTTAACTCAAAATCAAACAAAAATCAGATAACAGGAGTTTAGAAAAAAAAATTTAGTAATGGTCGAAATGAGGTATTGTATTACATCAATAGCTAACGAAGCATAAAAACGCAGTGGGCATCAAGTGAAACAGTAGTCAAAATGTTATATAAAACCCACATTCTCTTGGGATCTCTTTGTAAAAAGTGAGGGATGTAACCAAAAAGCACACGTTTTCTCATCAATTTATTGCTTCCCCTCTTTTGCAGATTTTTTTTGTCCCACTGTAGAGAACAACTGAGAACAATACTGAGAGAAATTTTTAGTAACAGATGTACTATTTTATGTTCAGTCAATATTTATTACTTAAAATTATTTGGTTTAAGAACCACATAAATTCAAAAGTCTATCAACAGCTCGTGTCACTCAATGTCATGATCTAATAACGTATTTTCGATGTCTATGTCTACAGTTCAACATGTTTTGAAAGCATTGCATTTTTAACATATCAATTTGAGCTCAACCAAAACCATCTGCAATTATTCTCATAGTAAACGTTCGAATGATAAATGGTATGAATAACACAAACTACTGACAAACACCAAAATAATAATTAACAACCAGAAAATTGAAACTATTTTTTGTCTCCTAATCTAAAATGCGTGTTGTGTTAAAAGATATTTAGCAATAACTTATTACTAGAATTCCATTTAAACCGATTTAACTTAAGACAAAGGGATAATGACAAGATCTTTTGATGACCTCAAATGATTGTTGTCCTCATGTATTATGAAAAAAGATAAGCATAGATGAAAAACTATGCGGAAAACTTTGTTCCAAAATTTTGATGAACACATGTATTAATGCATGTTTGAAATGTTATTTTTTGTAATCATAATTAACCATCAATTTCAAGTATTGTTGTTAGTATTGAACTCAATTTGTCATTTTTATTCCCGTATAACTTATCATTGCATTGTTTTCTTCGTGCAATTCTATTACTGATACAATGCTTTAAAATCTATTACGAATGGGAATATTGTCTTTTGAATTACTAGTCGGAAAACTAGTAATTGATTTTTTATGCAACCAAAAAGCAAATAAAGTATTTGTATATAAATCAAACTAACCTTCATTATTGTTTATGAGCAATTTAGAAAGCATTAGAGCGTTATAATAGGAATCAATAATGATGTAAATAGACTCTATTGAGCTCATGTTTAGTTAGTCTTACGTAAAATTAAATTTCAAACAAATTGCTTATTATATCATTACTGATCTTACTTTGAATAAAATAAGAAAATAAATTATTGAAGTGAGAGAGCCTGTAAGGGATGGGCTTCAGTCCATATAATGCTCATTCAATTTAACGATTACTAAATATTATACTTGTATAGCAAGACAACAATAACTTAACTATAATGTTATTGTGATTGCCTTTAATAACACTAATGATGTGCTTTTATTATTATTTAAGTTACGTTTATTGAATTAATAGATAAGTCAACAACTTATAAACATATGTTTTAAACACATCTTTAGGTCAATGTCTCGAACAATAAAATTTAACGATTCAATTATTTAAAAGTAAATTAAGAGAAATTTATTGTTAAAATTGTAATCACAAGCGAATCGGTTTTATAAAATTAAACCTGAGATAACTCGATTCGGGAATGAATTTTTTTAAAAGAAACTTCAAAATAGCTTCTGCAATGATTATATGGCCCGATAAAAAGACTAAGATTGCCATCACTTGACAGTTGGCAAATAAACTTTATCAATAAATATCTAAAAAATTTAGTTGAGCCCTCAAGACATGTCTAGAACTGGGAGGTTTTAGAGGTATTAAATTAAATTAAAATTTCTTTCTGATACATCTAATTAGAAATTGACTCCAAATGATAATTATTACCTAAGCTTTACTTTTATTAGTTAATGCACTAAATCTCATCATTAAGTCAAATTAAAACATGATTTTTACTTTATTTTCTCCAAAAAATATGAGGTAAATACAGCTTTCTGAACATTATTTATCCAAAAATCTGAAGTTTTAATTTATTTTGAAAGTGAGCCATTATGACGTTCACTGAGTAAAGCGATATCAATGCATAAGGAATGATGAAATATAAATATAAATTATAATTACGTCGGACTTAAAATATGGTTAGAAAGTAAAATTTATATCAGGCTAGAAAATCGTGCGCTGTTGACCCGGCGCTCAGGGGAGCTCATTCTTGAGTACCTCATTTTTGAGTACTTCACTATGAAATGGTCAGAACACGAATTTTTGACTAATTTCAGAGCATCGTATAACAAATTGTTGCTCATGTTATCATAAACTCGAATAATAGATTTGAAGAAATTTTCCGAAAAATTCCCACATTATTTCTAACTAAAAACAAATTAATGACTAAAGCTTTGGTGTAGTTTAAAAAAAGTTGTTTGTAATGAGAAATAAATTTTCGAAAATTTTCAGTCAAATTTTCCACTATTAGAAAAAGTAATCACTAAACGAGCACAAGTAAGTCGAACTTGTAGTATGGTTTAAACAAGAAAACAGCAACATTTGTCGAGTCGTGATTTGCTCATCCCCTTTCATTCAGATCGTGGCTTATTTATTCCAGAGTAATGTTATAATGTTAATGATCATACTATATATCGTCTCTCGACATATTCGCTGAAGGGAAGCAAAGTTGCCGAATAGTTGGCTGTTACTTACATATAAAATTCATTTTTAAAAGTTTACTGTACGCTAAAAGATTTCTCTTCTTGATTTGAACTCAAGCATTAGGTTATAGCTAACGTTCTTATAGCTTCTTGTTTTTAGGGCGATAACACCACCAAAAAATAAGAGTTAGGAATCGAGATCCCAATCACTGATATGGTTGTGATGTTGCATGAAATACATGCAGATATTTAAATACAAAAGAAAATAGCAGTAGCGATACTTTAGAAATTGCTACTGAATGTATCACTATCTCGATTCAGTGGTTCTCATTGCAGGGAAAAAACTTTTTTCACTCAAAACAATACAATTATAATTCAGCTTTGAATTTAAATTATAGTTATTTTTTGTTGACGTGAAAATCAGGGCTTCAAATTATTTTATTGTTGGTTCTGCTCTAAGCCTTGGAATATGTTTTGCAGTCATTGTATATATTTTAGCAAATATTAAATTTAATTTAACAAAATCATAATTATTCATCTAATTCTTGTTTATTATTATTAAATTTTTCTCATAAAGTCCGGTGCGTTGAACCAAATCAATCGTTTTGATAGAGGGCAAGGGGTTTGTTTGCGGCGAAATGCTGTCAGTGCTTTTTTTGTTAGGCCAATAAATTAGAAAATCAATTGAAAAACTGAAATGCGTAACGAATAGGACAGAGCACGAAGAGAAGGAAGAAACCCATTGTATATGCGATGTGATGTATACCAACAACTCATTTCTTCAAAGTTTAAAGGCTCACAAATATTAAACAGGAATTCAATGATGGCTCGCATACCAATAACTATACAGTACTGTCTTTTATATTCAAAAAAATCTAAACCAAAACAATATGTAACTGAAGCATATTTTTGATAACTTGTTACTAGTCTTGAAAATGAATTTTTTTTACTTTCAATTTAAATTTTTGCTTCAATAAGTCTACGAACAAAGTCATTTTGACAGGAATTCCGCATTAATATTCAATTATTCGAAAGATATTTTATTTTTTTTTGATTGCATGCAAAATATTTTTCTATGATTATACAAAATAGAAATGGCGCACTTTTCGGGCCACTAGTCTAGTGGTCTTCCGATCAGATAAATCTTAGATATTTGTTCTGTTGATGGATTGCGCGGAGGGTCTGAAAAATCAAAGGTAGCGACAATTATAAAATTGAAAGCGTAGTCTATAAAAGGGGAAATGTTTGCCTTCAAGTTTTAAGTTATAGATTTTTTCTTATTTTCGAGCTTTAACTTTTGATTAACATGAAAAGAAAATAATTTACTTTTCAATATTTATTATCTATTTTATTGAGTCTTTGAGAGGTTCGAAGCAATAGTTGTAAAATTGGTTTTACGGCTCAACTATTAATAACTATCTGAATAATTTATAATGAGTAGAACTAAGCATTTCATTTGTTTGGATATTACCTTCAAATAAACTAAAAAAGAAAAAAAAACTAAAAGTTTTTCGTGCTTTGGCCATAACTTAAATGAATTTATTACTAATTTCATCGATTTTAATAAGGATTTTAAAATAAACGTTAGTCATAGACGCCATTAGGATTTACGGAATGCTATTTAAAATAATATTACATGAATTTAAAGATTCGCTCTTCAAAGAAAGAAAAAGTGAAATTAAATTTACATTTTAAAAAAGTTAATAATATATAACTTTAGAAAACCAACAGTTTATGAATAAGTATATAATAAATGTTTGTTTATAAATGAAAAATAAACATACGCGCAATGGTTTAATTTGTTAAACTGTATTGTTAGACATAACCGCAATTTATGTCTTGTTATGTTCCTTAAGGAGTGAATGCATGCATTTATAGTATGAATATGTTTGATATTATCTGAAACCAATCATTCAACACATTTTACTGATCACTCAAAGACATATTCCAAATGTATAATTTAAAAAAATTTCTTCGTTGATAGTTATAAGACTTGAAACTAAACGGATTTAAACCTCATATTCATACCTAAGAGCAAATATTTATCTTCAAGTTTTTCTCAAATTAAGGAACAGTTGGGATAATCGGCGATACATTTATATATATATTAAAACGAGTACATAAATAACTTAAATATCGTGACTATTGATAGCAGGCATAGATATTTGATGGCAAGTGTGGCCATCGCTCAAAGATATAAAAAAAGCTCGAGAGGTTATGCGTGACATTATTCTGATAGAGTGGCACCAAAAGACTAGGCATTAAATAATCTGTTAAATAGATACAAACTTATATAATTTAATATCTTTGAGTTTATCGGCTTGAATGTGATATAATGAACAAAATAAGTATATGAAAAAAATTGATCGCTTTTTTACAAGCCATCAAAAAAGTAAATTTAGTTCTAAATTGAAAGCTATCTCTTACAAAACAAGTTTTATTTATCAAAACAGTAAAAATTTGAGAAATTATAACTTGATTTTCGTGATGATCAAAAAATATTAAAATATATAAACTTTACTCTAACTTGAATTGATTTTTTTAATATTAAAAATAAGTTCATATAAGGAAGAGAATCATGAAATGAGTCCAATTGAATAAAAGTGATTAATTTGTTATTTCAAATAAGAAAACTTTGAATAAAGTTTTGATTAAACATATATTTGAAAAAGATATTAAAGAAAATTATAATTATAAGATTAAAATCAGGCCGTCACCAAATATTAATTAATTAAATCTGAAATATTGTTGACTGCCTTCAGCTTAAATTTTAAGCCTTAAACATACTATAAGTTAAAGTTAGAAATCCTTAGAGGTGTTGTAAGAATGGCCACCTTTTTCTTATTTCAAATTATAGTTTATACGGAAGATAATTGCCGTAAATGTTTGGTGTGGCTGTCATTCAAAGCTAGAAACACAATACAGGGATTTACAAAAGACTTACACTTAGAAACAATGTCAACATAAAACGATTGTTCATTTATTTAGTGAAAAAAATGTGATAAAATAAAATGAATCGCACCTCATAAGAGCTCCTATTTTTAGAAGAGAGAACTATCCCTCATAATCAACAAAAGATCAACAATAGAAATAATTCTTTACAATTCATTTTTTCAAAAAGAAAGTTTTCACATGTCGGGCGAATCATATATTAAACCGCATTCAACATAAATAAAAACAAGTTTGCGATACGATATGAGATCTCAAAAGTTTGACTGTTTTTTTCCATCGAGAAGTTCATAAGCAAAGACAATAATAATAAAAATAATAACTCCAAAAATAACATCTGTTGAAAAATATTTCCTTATTATTGAGAAGGAGGTTAGCTTTTTTACACCTTTTTTATATCTCAATAGAGTTTATGGATTATCCACGGGTTGCATTACAAAGAGGTATCGCATTTGCAGACACTAAAAATAAATTCACATCATTTGTCATTTGTTTTGGCAAAGAGTAAAACTTCCGCAACACGTTTATTGTTGTCATTCGTTTTATGTTAAGCGACACTCTTTTTTAACTTAAGGGCATATTCTATTCAGATAACTAACCGAATCGAGAATTAAGAGCGAATATGAGCATTAAAATTATCACTGAAACGATTTTTAAATAAATGCAAAAGCACTTTAAATTCCAGAGGCTTTCCTTCAAAACTGTGTTTAAATTGCTTTTAACCTTATTTGTGGATCTTTAAAGTGAAGTTAACAGTTAATAATGGATAAAAGTGTAATTAATTTTTTAAAAAATATAGTTTTAATCGTTAGCTAATGAACTGTAATTATGATAAAAGTTTGGTTTTCGAATTCAAAAAATTGTTTATTCATTTTGTGAATGCTTTCTGTGAAATGGGATGTATCACAACCAGAGCTTATCATAAAATACAGCGATATTGGTATAAATTCTTGAGCATTTCATTTGAGGAATAAGTGATATTTTTATTTTTAATCGAAAATATCAAAACTACTGTCGCTTTTCATCGCTGTCATAACTTTAATGCTTAGCCATTAAATTTAAAAATCTTTTAAGAAAACGTTAACCCCAAGCAAAGCATTAAATTTATTTTTTTTTTCATTATCTTATTTAAGTTAACGTCAATACATTAATAGCAAACCAGTGACACATACAGTACACACACTATACATAAATGTTTGAAAAGCCAGCCATGAATGTAATGAACAGTGATCTATACCTTGAACAAAGAATCGCACCAATCCGTCCTCTTTTTTGCCATTAACAATACAGTGATATTCACCAGAATCAGCAAAAGTTACTGATCGAAAAGAAAGCGCACCACTTTCTGGCACAAAAGCGGCGTTATCTTCAACTTGCCATTGAATCATTCGTTCGTTTTCAATCTAAAGATAATTTGAAGTAAAACAAACAAAAAAAGAAAAAGAGGTATAATAGAGGTATAATTTTGGAGCCAAATTCAATTAACAAGCATTTGCTATAAAGTTGATGACTCTTTCGACTTACTTCTACTAATTTTTTGTCTTCTTTCCACCATTGAAGATTATAAATCTTAGATGTTTGTGACGCCGGCTCGCATGGAATGGTTCCATTACCACCTTTGCGGACATATACTTTCTTAACGTCATCTCCTTTTAAATACAAACAAAATTAATCAAATTTGATTAAATCATTATTGTTAATGAGATTGAAGTGCTCTTAGAGTAATATTAGCATTAAATGCAATCAATTCTTGTTTGTCACGCAAACCATTATATTAAGAAATAATAGCATTCTTTCACATAAGTAGTAAAACTAATAGAATAAAAGATGCGAAAAGGAAGGCTTAGTCTGGAATTTGTAGTGTATGTGAAAACTATTTCAAGAAGGGATTAAATTCAAATTCAGAATAAACTTAATATATGATGAAAAAAGTTGCAATTTTGATCTTTTCATGAGTTGTTTTCTTAATACAAGTAATGCATTTTGAATGTAACCTCTTTTCGGAAAAATGAGTTCAATTTTGTTTGTTTGAAAATGTCATTATTTGATTTACTAAACAGAAAAGCTTAACAGAAAACCCTTAATGATAGCAAATATTTTAAGTTCAATAAAGTAATTAAATAAGTTATTAATGAAAAGAGCTTTCGGAAAATTTCAAATTTATATTTAACTTAGAAATGATGCCGTAATTTAATATATGAGTTTAGGGGAAAATCTAAACTAAACGAATATTAGATAGAGACTTAAATAAAACTTTTTTTGACTTAGATTGAAATTCCAGAACGCCTTTCAAATGGAAAATTTATTAAAGCTTTATTTTGCAATATTTCATATGGTCGAAAACGAATCAATTTTTACTGAATATATTTATCTAAAACTTTGTTCAGATTTACCCGTAAAACAATTTAAGTAATGGAAAATTCATCAAAAAAAAGTTGCATTACTTTTAGTGATTATAATTTGCGATCTGAAAGACTAAGTCTTATATAAATATTGAGATTATTGGCCAATAAAAACAAAGTGCGAAATCTTCTTAAGACAATATTCTAAAAATAGTAAATTCAAAAATTGAATTGCCAGCAGTTTATATGTCATATTAAGTTTAAGTGTATATGATTCTGGTTTTGAAGAAGAAAGATCGATGCGTATGGGATATCTTATAAAATATTTTTAACGATATCATAAGCTAAAGGACTAGAAACAGTGAAGAAACAGTGAAGAAACAGTGAAGAAACAGTGAAGAAACAGTGAAGAAACCACTGCTTAATGTTTTTTCAACTGGCAGGTGATTCACACTTTGATCGCTACAGGACTCCCGTTTGATGCGGGCCAACGTTAGAGCTAAACACCAGGTATTCATTTGTCGTTCAACTCATTTGTTCATAATTTGAAGACCTGAAGACCTTGTCTTAACAGTACTTTACCAAAAGTTGAAAGTCCGCTCAATAAATTGCTTAAATGTTTATTTTAAGGCCTGTAAATCCCAATTGTAATTAGACAGTAAGACAGATGTTTTCTTTCTTTTTTAGCTTAAAGGCCTTTTTTAACTATTCAAAACTCTATTTGTGTTCTGTATTCAACTTCAAAATAGTCTTTAAACAAATTTGTATTGAACGTAATTCTGTTAGAAAAAAGTAATTATTTCTTTTCTTTTAAAATACTCTCACTATTCGGTTAAATATTTGTAAAACAACAAATAAAAATTCCCCTCGAGTGCCATAAAATAAAGTTTGAAAGTGAATATTGAAAATGATATTTACAAACATTTGAGAGAATATCATATAAATGAAAATTTACTTCAAAACGTTTGAACATAAAATAAATATTACCGGTAACTGTTAGGGTTGAGCTAAAGTAGTGCGTAGTGTATATGCCATAAGATTTGACGCATTGGGAAAATAGTTTTTTCTTTTCTTTAAAGTATTCAATAAAGTAAGAATCAGTAAAATCTACAGCAAACTAACAAATGTGTAATTGTTTGTAAACTTAATTTATTTACAAGTCGTTTATTTTAAGGTTACTGTGAAACAGGAGAAAATGTAAATAATTGAACATTTTTGAATCTGTCAGAAGCCCAACAAAAAGAAAAAGAGGTCTTGCAATCTGTGAGAAGCCTTAACCGTTTCTGTTTCTCATTCTAATGAGGCTCAAACTTTTTTCTTAGAAATTGTTTCAATGAATATCTAATTACATGAATGCAAATAATAGAATTGAAGGTTATCATAAATTTAATTATTATTCAGTTGTCCACACATTTTCTTATTGAAAAACAGAAACAAAACTGAATAATAGGTTTCAGTATTGCAAAAAACAAGCTTTAATGACCTTATAAAATGTCTTTGATTTGGAATTTACTTTTGAAG
>JAQIWZ010001397.1:0-12112 GCA_034697245.1 Malaconothrus monodactylus
TTGTTCAGTGCACTCATGCACTTATAGTCTATTCTCATGTCAAATACTAGTTTTTAGTGTTCATATCATCAATGATACAATATCCTTATATCCTTATAGCCATATCCTTACCACTTCTTCATGAGAGCACTCACTATCATCAGCGGGAGGCAATAGTTGTGCTCACTTATGCCCACCTGTCCCTATTTCATGGCATATGCGAATGCTATGCCTTTATTACATTAATCCACTACTACTATGGATACATTTTTATTCAGTGAGACTTCCACTTGAAAAAGATTCATAAGCAGTTCGAGTTATTGGTTATTGAGCTAGTTTTAAATGTGTAATAATAGTATCACAACATGCTATTCAAAGTTTTGAGTACTGGCTTTTATATATTTGCTATATTAACGCATAACTTCAACGGCTTCACCGGTAGTTATTAAGAGTTGTGAATGTTTGATAACAATTGAGGATTATCTATATTTATGCTTTATATACTTAGACGCCATATATTTGAATTGCTTTATGAGAATTTCTTAATCTATTTTTCTGTGAACATAATAAAAATTTATGTCCATATTATAGGGTTATAAAAATAGTTCAATTTGTTTAACGAATCAAAAACAAGATTATTTTTTTAGTCTTGAAATGTGAAATAAAATGATAGTTTGATAAAGTCTGTAAAATTGAAACATATATTATTCGATTCCCATTAAATTTGAAGTCATTTTTTTTATAATTTAATTTATTTAGAAAGTGCCAAAAGTAAGAATGCCTTTGAGCTAAAAAGAAAGTTTAAACACCAGCAAAATTGTATCGCAAACGCACACAATATAGGCGTTAATAAATGGCTTTCCGCTACTTTTCCAGATTTAATTTTTTCGTTAACACATCGCACGGATAAAAACAAATATTGATGAATACTCGTGCAAACATTTAAGCAAAAATGAATTGCGTGGTGTTGAACAGTTCGCTAACTTTATGTGTAACTAAACTCTCTCGCTCTCAATCTCTCATTGAGACAATATATACTTTTCCGCGGCATTTAATATCGAAACTTTGACCTTCTAAACAATATCACCCGAAGCTATCTTTGCGTAATTTTAAGGATTAGTTCACATTTTAGAATCATTGAGAAAAATAATTAGTTTTGTTCAAAAGTTTAGCAAATTTTTGAATTCAAGTAAAATAATTTTTAATTTTTATCACATATTTGAATATTAGAAAAAAAGATTGATTTGAATTAAATTAATGTAAACTTTATTAATAAAAGATTAGGCCAAATGAGAAAAATCTTGATATGAGTTAAAATAGTTTTTATGAACATTTGACGCAATGATTTTTATTGGGGAGAATGTAAGCCTATAGGCTGTTGACACAAAACTGTGATTCTCACCGAACTAAAGATACATTTACTGTTGAGCTGCAATAGTTTGGCAAATAAATGCATGTAATAGGTTTTGCTTCTCTGGCCATATCTTCCATAGTTGAGATGGCAATGCCAGCCATGCATCGAAAAGCCTGTAAACTCAGTAAAAGGAAATGTACTTGTTTTGATGCCCAGTCAAAAAACATTAATTTTGCGATTGCATTCCAGCGGCACTCAAGATTCTGAAAGTTGCTGTGGAAACCTTTCAACCTTCTCTGAGTATGACACGCATTGAAGGATAAAACACCTGCAAACCATTCTTCTATTCTTCTATATATCAATATTATGTGTGTAAATTAATATACAGTACAGGCATTAACACCAATAAGATGTAAATTTAACGTCGATTTTAAGATTCAATAAATTCATTATGAGAACAATATTATTGATAATTTTATTATTTTGGAGATACGATTTGTATGAGTTGTATTCAATTCTTATTTCTATTCGAATATATTTAAGAGGAATATAAGCTCTTTTGTAATACAAATGAATCGACGGATATTTTAAGAATAAACTGATAATTTTTTTTATCGAACAATATTTTATTCATATATTTTTTTGGCATAAAATTGATAAACCTATAAAAATTGACGTTATATTTATGTTGTATTTAATTTATATTTAAAACTACAGTAAATGGAAGTAAAACATGTATTTTTAATTTTTTTTCTGATCTATGAAAGAGAATAAAAAGTTTTGAATTGAATTGAACTGAAAGCTATCGCTTCTATAGATTGAAAGCTGAGCACATTATTTACAGAACTATATCATCACTTATTGCCTGACATTCATCCAAAATTGGCACTCAATGAAAGGCACAAAAACGGTAAGTGAAAGTCTCAAATCAATACATGAAATCTGTACTGTATATTAGCTTTGGAACAAATGCCACTGTTATGTGTGAGTGACATGAGAAAAACATTATGTGACGGTCTCTCACTTACTAACATTTCTTGATTGCTTGGCTTACAATTTCAAGTTTTATTACAAACTAGAAATACTTTTTCATTCTCACAAAAAAGTACTGCACTTCTATTCATTAAACTCACTAAAAGAGATTCTCTAACTTTATTCAACGCCTAATGCAAATCGATTGGATTTGTTCGTAGAGGCTCTTAAATAGCTTTTATTCTTTTCATAGACTCAACAAAAAAGTGTTCAAATCAAAATAGTGTTCATTTTTTTCTATAAATTTTGATTATTTTCTCAAATTTTGATGCAATTATTAAAGATATTAAAATTTGAGCAACAATTAAATGAAATTCTTTCGATATAACTAATAACTAAAATGATTTGTAAGCGACCAAAAATCAGTTCAAAAAGAGAAATGTTTCAAAATTAAAAGTGGGCGTAATTAATGCAAAGACGACAGTTTAATGTGCATTCAATTGATGAAAAATGTATCTAAAAGTTTAATTTCAAATTTAAAATAAGTTTTTCAAACTATGTTTACAATTTATTATCACAATAAAGTCATTTATTTGTTGAGTTAGGCTTTAAATTACTTTTGAAATTAATATTCAAGAAATAAACAAGTTTTCTAAGTTTAAAGTGATATTATTCATCACTTTGATATTACGTTCTCTATGTTTTAACTGATTTTTAGTCGCTTACAAATTATTTTGATTATATATATTTTTTCTACTCCTGCACTTTTTTTATTAAAATTTAATTACTTGTAATGTTGAAAGTAAAATGCTGTAACTCTTTTATCTCCAGGACGTAATGTTTCGTTTTATGGGTTCAGATAATAATTTATCGTTTATTATGTTGTGTCTTAACTATTGCATTAATTTATCAATAAATTTTATGAGAGAGTTAAGAAAACTCCATATCATTTGCACAAAATAATATCAAATATAACAAATTTCTTAAACATAAGAATGAATTGCGATCACAATAAGATATTAATTGATAATTAACGTGAAAGTAATACACAAAGTCTAAAACAAAATCCAAAAATGAATTATAAATACTGTAATTTATTTGGATATTGTTTAGAAGATATTCTTACCACAAAAAGTAGAGTCAATCTCAGTTTAAACGCATAGCTATTAATCATGTGCTATATTAGTAGCCAAAAAAAGCCTTAATCTAAAGTCAATGATTGTTGGGTAAAATATAATAGGGATAAACTGTAATATTATATTTCTTTTTAAATGTGATAAATAGTTCAAATTAGCAAAACCAAAGTTATTCAAAGTTTTTCTTGAATCAAATTCGTAAATGAAGAACATATATTAATTGCTTATCTCCTTCCTTAAAAATGTTTCATTACAGTAACTAATGTTTATTTATAGTTATTTAGAAGAACACCCAAAAAGTGTTGGTAAACTATGAGACTCAAACTCGATTCTCATACTACCATCTCTCATATTCCGATAGCTTGGGCTCACCAAAAATATCTAAAGTCTGAGCATTTATATTATCAGAACTTCAGCGATAATATTTCCAATTGTATAAATTAAATAATTCATAATTCTTTTGTTTAGACTAATAGCATATTACGCAATAATTATCATATCGTTGTAATTATGAATACTATTAATCAAGAAATTTGTAATCACTCTTTGATTAATTCATTTAAAATTCGGTTTTCAGTCAAACTTAAATTAAAGTATCACAGAACTAAATAAATAATAAAATAATAGATATGAGAAATGAATGTATGAGAATCGGAATCCTGTGACATATTTGGTAAAAGAAATATATAGGGGTATTATGTTGGTGCGTCTGGTGCGTATTGTAAGTTATATGGTTTAACCAGATGTTAAAAGTTGGCCTCTAATAAAGTGACACATTAGTGACACATCCATTTGTTAACACGTCAAAGTGCTTAAATTGCAGCTTCATTAGTGATGAGGAATTCGTGGATATTCTTTAACTAAGTTTGCTTTTAACAGAAAATATTCTTTCAATATGTAGTTCCGGTCATATGCAATGTTTTATAAATTACAATTTAGACTCTGACCATCTATTATCAGCAATGATTTATAGACTTATGTAATCATTTTGTCTGCTTTTAGTTATCTTAAGGATGTCATGTCTCGCGTCCTGTTCTAAACGGAACAAAACAAGAATGTTTGTAAAAAGTATCCTATTTTCGGACATTTGTGTTTCTCATTTTGAGACTGAATTTACAATATAAAAAAAATGCGTAAAAATTATTTTTAAAACATAAATTAAACATGTTATCAACACTTTCATATGTTTTTACTCAATTGACATTCGGGAAGAATAATTGATCGTTTTGTGTATGAGAAAAATAAGTATTACAAGCGCTATAAAACCATTTCTCGAAATAACGATTATATTCTAAACAGTCATGTAATAAGATATGGTTTATTTCATTTGGAAGTGTATTTCAAATAAACACTTAACTTTACAGCCATTTAGAACTGATCGTAAATCAGTGCTCTCGTTGTTTCAATTCATGAGTTTCTATCGGCTTTTCTAACCTGATAGTCAAAAGAGATGCCGCTTTGACTACAAAAATGGTCTAAAGAAGTGCTTTCACTCTTTCGTTTATTTGCTTCATTAATTCAGTACTACATCTATTGATGTTTTTCACACATTTCCGTTTTAAAAAATACAATACTTCTTATTATTAAATAATCGTATTTGAAAATACCTGTTAAACAATATATATCTTTGTTTCAATAATTGTCAGAATATTCTTGATTCAAAATCGCACTTTTTACATACAGGACATATTCATTATTAGAAAGGGTTCTTTTAAATGAGTTCTAAAGATTTGACGGTTTTTTTGGGAAAAATTTGTCGCGAAATCACTCTATGGAAGGACGGACTGAAGTCACATCCTTTCGCAGTTAGTTGACCTTTTGGTCAAAACTCATTTAGACTTTGAAAATCTATTCAATTTGTAAGTTTTTTGAAATAATAGAAATATTAAAGTTTAATGAAAGTAAATAATTATTCTATTTTAAGAATTATTTTGACCTTAATAATCAAATCAATAGAAATGAATTCATGAAAATTTTCAGATAAAAAAAATTGTTTATACTTTGATAGTCAAACTGAATATTCCTGAATTCTTCATTGTTTATTCTAGAGAATCAAAGAAGCAGAAAGTATTAAGTTTATAGATTCATTTTTGAGAATGAAATTCATGATTTAATTATAAACTAGAGCAAAAAGTGTGGTGAGTTCAATACACTAAAACTTTGTGCAAATTGTTTACTCTTCATTTTTATCTAATTTTAGTTAAAGGACTTGTTTTCTCAGTGAATACAAAATGTTGTGCTTCGGCACAAAAAAATGGTTGTTTGAGCCCTAAACTAATCCAGCGCTGACACGACAGCGATGATTACTGTAAGTCAGCTGCGATTCTGTGTCTTTCTTCTGGGAGGTTTTGTAAGTCATAAATTTCAAAAACATTAAAGCTTAAGACATAAGCACTTTTTTCTCACTTCCAAAATATTTACCGTATTATTGGCTAAACTTATACTCTTTGAAAATTTAAAATCTTGTATAACATAAATCCCACTGAATTTTTTTTGGTTCATTTTTAATGCGATGCGAGGATTAAGTAAATGTTTGAAATGTTATACTGACTGTTTTTGAGGCTTAGACCAAATTGAGGATTAGACACGAACTTGTGCTTTACAAGAATTGAATTTCAAGAAAATAAACAAATAAACTGTTACTTATATTCAAATATTTGCCTCAAACTTATCTTTCATCCTATATTCCTGTTAATGGTCTATAAGAACTAATTTTGATCACAAAGTTATTCATCAGAACAATTTTTCAAATACTTATTTTCCGAATGATATTTTAATTGAAACGAAAAACTTTTGGTTTATTTAATATAGTTTTCATATTTAATTTCATTAATAATCATTATCATAATGACTGCAGACTAAACATTGACTCAAATATATAAATGAAGTCTTACAAAATTTTTACATAGAGTAAATTTTTACTTATGACTGACTTGTGAAGAGCTAATGTAAGTTCGCTTTCATAAATGTAAGTTATATGCCCTTCAACTAAAACAAAGATATGTCTTTGTAGATAAAATTAACGAGTCGTAAACTTTTTCAATATTTTAGTGCAAAAAATCTTAGTTTTTTCCTATGTTTTTCGCCTTTTAGAGTACATTTGAAGTGTTGCCTTTCGCTCAGTCACTATCAATATAGCACAACACGCCTTGTTTTTCATATGTGTGGCATCTGTACTAATATTTAGTCTTCATTAAATTTTAAGAACACATTTTCTCTTATGTCGCTTAAAAATAACAATCCATATTTTGAGTCAATCTTTTGTTTTAATTTTATTATGTCTTTTATCCATATCTTTTATGTCGCGAAAATTAGATAATCACAAGAAAATTTTGTAACTATTGTATAACAAAATTATTCAAACCTGAATGAATGAAACTTTATGAATTTGCAAAAAAATTTCTTTCTTATGAAATCCTGATACTTCAAAGATTGAAATAATTCAAAAAATCTCTTCGTTAAAAAAGTCTTTCAAGTTTTTTTGTTCAAGTTATCATTAGAATTAAACTAAATTTAGTTTTAAATAATAGAATTTTAAAATCTAAGCATAATATTTAGTACTTTCAAGAAATTGTTTGATTTATGTCTCTCTGTTGCCGATCATTACTAAATACACGTCGAATACATCGACAGAGAGTTGTAATTATCAGTATTATTAGTCTTATCACATGTTTGTTTCATTTATTTCAAGAAAATTTATTTTTAGATCGAACTCAGACTAAACTTTTTAACTAAAATAAATTTAGAATTGCATCTAATTTTTCATAGAAAGTGTAATTTTTAATATTCCATAAGTTTTTTCATTCTCTGATTTAGTTCAAAAAATAAGTTCAAAGTTCAAATAGTTGAAATTTCAGACTTTAAAATATTTTTTAGAAAAAAAATAAAATAAAAATAAATTAAGATTTATATAATAGTTTTCAATTCCAAAGAAAAGTTTACATAAATGCAAATTTACTGTTGGCGTATAGAACACATTATTTCTACTTAATTAACTTGTATTCATAAATTGTTTTGATGTTTAACTGACTATTTTCTCAAAACATATTCATTAAATGTGCAACACTTGACAAATAAGTACTAGCGATGCAAATATCTCTTTTAATTAGCAATTGACGAATATTTATCATAATTAAACAGCGAAATGCTTTATGCTTTTCAACTCATTTGGAGTCAACAGTTTTCTCTTTCCTCAACTCAGACTTGAGCTAATATTAAAATTTTCTTCCACTTGGCATTACTTCTCCAGACATTATTGTAATTCTTTGACAAATACAAATTTATGAAAAGTTCTGTGAATGAAAGCCAAAAGTTTCTTTACATCACAAAAAATATCTTTCAAAAGCCAAGTTTCATAAGAAGATAAATCTTTGCATTTATTCACTGAAGCCATGAATAGGTTCAAAATACTTTCGAAGATTTTATGGAAATTTACTTTCGCTTTCTTCGAGGATTTCTTGAGGAATAGAATAATTTGACGAATAAATGAATTTTCAGGAAATTTGACTCAAATATTTCACTTTAATATTTGAAAAATGAAACTTAAACTTTGAATTACATTACTTTATTGGACTTTTTTTCAGTTCATACCCTATAATATCTCTTTCAGGATTGAATTGTGTTGAACACACTTAGATTAAATTGAATCATCGATTTATATTCTTTATTGTTAAACTTTTCGCTGCAACTGTTAATGTTTGCCAAAGTCATCACTTCCAACAATAGTAAACCCATACTGATTAACGACTAACTTATAATAAAAAGTCATTTCATTATAACATCTCAACATCCCTTTTACTCTGTTTGACAATAATTAAACGGTTGCTCAAAGACTTTGATCATAAAATTTTGGGCGAATATAAATGATGATACTTTGGCCAAAAGAATGAAAAGACAAGAGTAGACAAGAGGAGACAGTGAGCAAATATATTCTTCTTGTGGAGCAATCCAGATATTCATTCATTGAATAGTCAACAAATCCTAGACTACAATTACTTTCATTTTTATTCTCGTGCATAACTCTACGTATATAACAATACAACACTTTTATAACTATTTAAGATTTCATTATTTTTGACTGAGTTTATCAAAAAAAAAAAAAAAAAAAAATTTATTAGAACTGCAATAGATTTTTGTAAATTTTAAGTCAACAATTAGTTCCAAATATGAAACTTTGCACTATTTTTCAAAAGTGGACTGTATTTAAAGGGATCTTTTCAAATGGACTACGAATTATTTATGTCGTGCGAGTGCATCAAAT
Organism: Malaconothrus monodactylus; assembly: GCA_034697245.1. Classification (NCBI taxonomy): domain Eukaryota; kingdom Metazoa; phylum Arthropoda; class Arachnida; order Sarcoptiformes; family Malaconothridae; genus Malaconothrus; species Malaconothrus monodactylus. The sequence continues at coordinate 8,702 of JAQIWZ010001397.1, forward strand.
TCAGTCATTAAAGCCCTACAATTGTGTATTCGATAATTTTAGCTAATATTTCATGCATTGATGAGCTGAGGGGGAAGTCTGCGGTATTTATATTACACCAAATGGTCTATAATTTGTCGTTTCAATTGATATCACTATTCATCAAAATCTATTCGTTTCCTCGTATAGTAATAATCACTACACCTGTGACAAAATGTTGAAACTTTAAAAAATATATTCCACTAAATTTTTCGACTATTCTTTTAATCCAGAAATTGGATAAATATCTTTCAATTTGTATTCTAAGGAATAATATTGATCTTCAAAATAAAATATTTTTCATAAAAATTTGATTTATTTTCAATAAAAAAAGACCTTTGAATGAAACTTAATGAGACTTATTTTCGCAATTATGTATTAAAGATAAATGTTTCGACTTTGAGGCTATAAACATTGAAATTTTTATGAATGAATCTTTACGTTGATGAATAAAAATCTGGTCAAAGTTGATCATCTGCTGAAAATTGATGCGAACAGGTTTTCTGATGCGCACAACCCATTGTATGGTTGCGAAGGCTATATTTGTCTGCAAACAATTCCTGAGTTCCCTCTACGCAGAATAAATGAATAATAATTTGAATAGAAAATTCCTCAGTTATATATCATAATGATTGTCATAACTGGTGAGTGATTTCAAGAGTAAAATAGATGAAAATAATGATTTCTAATTTTTCATTTTTTAGATACAATTTAGTTGAAGTATTAAAAAAAAAGTTTCATCTTTTGTATGATAAGTGAGTTATTTATTGGGTTGGATTCAAATCTAATTTAAGAGCGAATGCATTTGAGCGAAAAATTTGATTTTAAAGCCTTATTTACATGTATTTACTCATTGCAAGATTTATTAGTAGTTAAATAATAACTGTTTGAGAAAAGTTGGCTAACAAGACATAAAGTGAGTTGAGATAATCAATAGAGAAATAGAGAAGAGAGTCATTCGGTGTAGGCGTAGGGATGAACTGGAAAGAGATTGATGGCTATCCGTATCACATCTGCTACTTGTAAACATGCCACAGATATTTTCGTTGACTATATTCTAATTTTTATTACTTAAATCGTTTATTTTTGTCAATTTGTTCTTCTCGTACCGAATGCTCATAATTTGTCTCTTTTTAAAACTATGTCCTTCTCTAGAGTATATTTAGTTTACATTAATGTAATTCTTAAAAATGATAACTTATTGATTTGGATTCGCTCTGTAAATAAACTCAACTATTTGTGATATAACAGTTTGATAGTTAGCCTTATAAGTAAAACAACAACAACCCATTAATCAAAACTAATTGACAAATGACAGACTTTTTCGATAATATATAACTTTAACTCAACTATCATTTTATTTATTCAAAAGTTAAATCTATAGAGATATTGAGTTATATTTGTTTAAAAACTGTTGCCTAACTATCTTCCGACTATTGAAGAGCTTTCGGCAAAAGTCTGTGCCCTTCAGCGAAAAAATATTTTTGGTTTTCATAGAATATGAGTTTGATTTGAATCATTTTATGGTAACTTAATTAAAGTATTAGTCAGTCTTAAATTGAAACACTATAGCGTTAGATCACTTCTATCCTGTTGACGATTATCACGCATTGAGAGTCTCAACGATTCAAATCGTTGCCTAAATTTTCAAATATAATTCAATGAAAAGCTTTGAAGCATTAAAAGTACAATTAAAGGAAAGAAGAGGTAATGTTATTGTATTATTCGCCTTAAAGAGCAATCACTGAACTTAATCAGCCATATATTTGCAACAAATGGTAATTGTGTGAAAATTAGATTGTATAATATCAGTGCTAACAATATTTGACGTTTGCATTTTCCCAATACCTCAAGTGAGAGCTTATTTGATTCAATCAAATGGAAAAGAATTGCGCCTCAAATTGTAGTTGTATTTGAAATGTTTGGCGAACACTCCAATAGAGAATGATTTGTAAAACAAGTAAAATCACATTTCGGTATCGCTCATGCGATCTCAATATTGTTTTCCGGTTAAATAATCCTTACATTATTGCATCAATATATAGCACAGTCTACTCTAACAATTTTCAACCTAAATTCAATTCTATACTTTTATTAACAAATTCAAATTTTAAAACTTTTTTGGGCTTTACCTTATTTTCGAAGGTAACAAAAATGTTTATTGCGTTTTCAAATTTTGAATCAAGAGAAATATTTGCGACAAATTCCTTTCAAATCCTTAATACAATCTATACTCTCGCCTAAAATAAGTAAAATTTTAAATGAATTTCGAAATTGAATGCTTGTATGTGTCGAATATTCTCTAGATTTCAATCTATAAAAGTATGAAATTGTTTCTAAAAAATATCTAGAACTTAGTTTTCGGTTAAGAATATCTATAAATGAGATAAATTCATACATAGAAATTGTTATCAAAGTTATAGAAACTTTTCTTTAGAACAAAATCTAAACTTAAAATTGATCGCAAATATGTTTTCAAAAAATAAAAGCAGTTCAGGATTTGAATGAAGATTTGGAAAAAATATTTAAAATTTTTGAGTTTGTTATTCCAATTGTGACATGAATGCTATTTTGAATCTCATTTTACTCTTTTTACATAAAGAATAAAAATGACAAATAGTTTCTTAAGATATTGACTGTGAAACCAAACATTTTGAGTGACAGTCCCAAAAATGAATGTCTAACTAATAATAAATTTTTCTTAAGATAGTATAAACTTAAGGTACAAATACTTGAAATGAATAATTGAAAAGTCTAGTGCTGTCTCTCAAGACTGTATACATGTCTGTCGTGTCTTATTATATGATACCTAAAGACTAATAGCATAATGTCTAATAAAGAAGTTGAGCCAACATTTAGATGAAAATATCTGAAGCTCGAACTGATGAGTTTCACATAATGTTTCACATAATGGTTCACACGATCGCGAGTTATCTCTGCCTTAAACTAAATGTTGTTCATTTAGAATGCGTGACAAGAAAAGCGTTTATCCGCGCAAAAAGAGGATTCTTTCGCTATATTCTTACTCGAGGTTTATCTACGCTATAAAAATACTCTATCTTCGTATGCATTGAACGCAACAGCAGTTTTTTAACGCTCATCTTTCACTGAATTTGTAAATATAACTTTATATTTAAGGTTTAGGTTTAGGTTTGGACCCAATCTTCGTCAGTGCAAAAGACGCATCTGTTGTGCTGTTTTTAGTGTGGGTGGAGTTCTCTCTCTTTTAACTGAAAATCCTTATGAGAAATGACAACTCATTTTTCATATCACGAACAGTAATAATATTTAAGTTAAACTGACTTTTCTTTTTTTTACACTCAATCCTATGATTTACTTAAAACACAATTTCATTATTTAGGTTTTCATTCTATACTCAAAGAATTCTTCTAT
>JAQIWZ010001398.1:0-12112 GCA_034697245.1 Malaconothrus monodactylus
TCTGTCTCATTCAGATCTGATTCGGTTTTATCGAATTAAAATCGGTTGTCGACTCATTTTTAGCCAATTTTTCATTAATGTTCTATCTTTTAGTCTAAATATATTTAAACTTTAATTTAAATTTAGTTAAATTAGATTTAGTACACTATTTTATCAAAATTTTTAATTTTTTACTTAGATTTTCCGCAAAAATTTATATTTTCAAAACCGATTTCTACCGAAAAATGTGAAAATCGAGAAAAATTTTAATATTATTTCCGATAAAAACCGAATTTCATGATTTTTTCGAAATTAAAAAAATTTAAATCCGAATTTCGGTTAAAATTATTTGTCCGATTTTAACCGCCGAATCAAAAACTTTATTTTAACCGAATCCTAGCAGGTTCAGTTAGATTTTGCATTGGTATTGTTGTAGGTCGTGGTGATGGTAATGGGAAAACAATTCTTTTAGATAGAGATGAGACGCGTTCAGATTTAGGCAAACCATATATATATAGAAATAGAATAAATATCGCATCGAATAGACAGCAGAAATGACACGCAAACTACAAGTATTCAGCGATATATTTGCTTCAATGCTTTCGAAGATTGATTTCTGACAACTCAACTATCAATATGAAAGTTCACTACTCTTTAGCTATATTACAAATGTTTACCGACTATTTTGTCAACATTTAGGGATTACCTTAATTTGCAATTTAAACTGTTATTTTAGCTATAAATGAATTATTTAAGATTCATTAATTAAATAGTCTTCAACTAACTCGTAAACAATGCTATAGAATTTTAAACATAGAAACTAAATATAAATAAATGTTCTACTTATAAATGCAACTCAATTTGAATCGAATCGAAAAATAATTATTATATATTATACTATTCTTAACTTTTAGAGTAAAAAACTTGAGATTTATCCGTGAATTTAAAGATCAATACATACTATTGTCGTAATGGGAATTAAAAGTCTCTTAAAACTACTCCTAAATAGAGTGTCCATAAATTACTATCTTTTAGAAGCTTTTGATTCGAGATCTATTCAAATGCACCCATAATTGTGTTAAAGTTGAATAAATCTAAACTTTTAACTTAAGACTCATCTGAAAATTTGAGTTTCGACGACGTTTCAACCATCAAATTTTGACAATTATAAGGAACAAAACTTAATTTAAAAGAGCAAAGCTTTCTATTTGAGAAAGTATGAAAAGCAACTGACTTTAAAACTTTTTGTGATAACTTTTCGGACTGTTATGTTTGATTTGATAAAGTGGAAAATAAATTCTGCAATTTTGTCGATCATTTTGAAAACTTGTAAGAGCTCTATTTCAAAGTACTTGTAATTCAATACTGAGAGAACAAATGTATTTCCTTTAAATTTTGTCGTCAAGAACGTGCTTTCAATACTTGGTCTGACAAACCAATGGAATTATCGAAAAATATGCTTTCATGTTCTTGAAATGCATTAGAACGTGAGAGCTCACAAATATAAGCCAAACGTATTAACCATTAAAGATTGATAGAAAAAACGCCTTAATTCTAACAAAAGAAAAATACTATTCAATGATATAAACTTACTTCAAAACGAAGCCTTAAAGTAAAGATGTATGAGATTTAAGAAAGAATCGAGAATATGATTGAAAATACATAATGTGAGACTAGAATTCTCAAAGAATTTGCAAAATTTTTGTCAAATTTTTATAGCACTTCTAAATACTAACAAATGTTAGTCTCGAACTCTTTCAGATTTGAATTTTGAATAGAATTCAAATATAGCTCATATTTATGTATAGTTTGTTTTCTTATTCGACATATTTCCAAATCATTAATTTTACAATAATTGAATTCTAGAGTTGAATACTTTTCCCATTTCTGTTTTACTGTACATGTCATCCATGAATTCATTTTTTGATTTTTCAAATAATTTTTCCCGATTATCAGAGGTTTAAATGAGAGAATATATTACTCTACAGTATATACTCTACAGCACTTACTCTACAGTGCATTACATTTATATTACAGTATATTCAATATTTATCAAAACTCCAAAATCTTCATTAATTATTTTGTGCTCGAGATTTAAATATTAGATTGAATTCATTAAAATCTATTAAAATATTAATTGAAGTTTATATTTCTGATTGAAATTTGAGAATTCGATACAAATAATTGAAAATTTTTGTGATATTCACTTTGATATTGAATTTTTTCAGTTAATTTCTTTAAAATGAGTTAAGTTATAGCTTCAAATTAAAAATAAAGTTACAAAAAAACTGCACTAATTATTCTGTTGATAACTTATTACTTTGAGAAAAAATAATTTTGTCCTTGTTTTTTCTTTTTTCTTTGACTCCTAATTCAAGCAAAATATGCAACAACTTATTGCTCGCGAATTTTTTCTCGTTCTCAAATAGAATAAATGCTAATTTGAATTAAATGAACATATATTGCTTTTGAGTTCATACTGTTTTTATACTTCTAATAGCTGTAGAATTTAAAACTGAATAAGTTTAATAAAAACTTCCAGATTCATGACACACAACATCACAAACATTCTTATAATTTATTCGATATTCTTTTCTCAAATAATAATCCACAAAAAAGTGAAACTTGCCTCAAGTCAAGTAAAAAATGTTTTCACTATTATTAATCAGGAGACGAAACAGAAGATATTGTTCGTCATTATTGAGTGCGAGACAGTAACAGTCCTGTTATGATTAAGAGAAATCATATGCAAATGTTTTTGACGCTCAAACTTCTAAGTAATAATTAAAATGAAAATTATAGCCAATGGCTCTAAAAGAAGTCTTTCTTTCTATAAATGAAAATGATGATAAAAAATTCTTTAGCGAAGTTTTTTCCAAATATATATTCATTACTTTAATTCATAGAGATTTGATTGAATAGGAAGTATAGCAAAGCTTGCCATACAAGACATCTTATGGAAAAATACTGTTTTTATTCCCCTTATTATTTCCCTAATACGAAGAGTTTGATATTCAATTCTAGTTCAATGCTTTTTATCGATGCAATGAAAAAATCTTAGAAAGCATAATGTCTTACTTAGAATAGAAAAGCGTGTTTTTAAAAGAAATTCAATTTTTGAACAGACTATAAAACATGGAAAGAATATATACAAAATTGAAATTTTGTTCCTTATATTCAATGTGTTTGATATTAAAGCCATGATTTGCCAACGATTTTCCATTTGTATTAAATAAGACTGACTTAAAATCTATTTACTTACATAATTAATAAATTTTGAACTTAATAAACAACAAAAATTTTAAATTATGTTTGTGTTGATAATATTCATTTTCCATCAAAAATTTAAGCTTTTCTTCTCTTTAAACTTCTTTAAAAATTTAAATTTTCTATTTTGTAAACATGAGATGAAGTGATCTTTTATAATGTGAGACTAACACGTAATATAAGTTTAGAATAATTATTATAATAATTGACATCACATTTATTAATAATTCATCATTTTTTGGCGTTCATTCAATGAATAATTAAAGCACAATTCATAGAGTGAACGATAAACTCCATAAATCAATTAAAGAGCCCTTCTATCAAAAGTCATTTAAGGTTTTAATTATAACAATTCTTGATGTGATGAGTTCGAAAAATTTTTTGATTTGCCGAAAGGCATTTTTGTTTCATTAATTTTTATGATAAAATTTCGCGTTTTGCTATAATTCTCAATAGAATAATTCTCATGACAAACTAAAAATAGACTATTTTTGAAGGGACTATCAATTACTATGAACTTAAACATTTCCAATCTGAACGGTAGAGCTTTATCAGGTAGGGTAGGGATCCAGAGAATTAAAAATTTATCAGTAACAAGTTTTGATCCTTACTAAAATCAAAACTCGGTTTTTATCAATAAAACTGAATTACAGACGAGTTTTTATTCACTTTTCCAACTTTTCTCAAAAAAAGAAAAAAAAATTAACAAATATTGCTTAAAACAAATTAAAATTTGAGTAACTTTGACCTGGGATTTATCCTTTTAACCCAACTTCCGTTAGTGGTTACTGGTCACTTCCGGTACGGATCTGTTTAAATCATTTCAATGAATTTCCTTTTTTGGAATGATGTTGAAAATATAAAAAAAACTCATCTACTTATTTGGTAAAATAGAGTCAAAAGAAAATTGATTACTAGACTATTTGATTAAATATAAAGTACAGGTAATTTCATAGCAAATACTAATGGCTATATGAGATCTATTCACTAAAGTTCTATCTTTTCTAATTTACTTCAATGATTTTAGCCTAAAATAGAAAAAACTAAAATAAAGAGTAGTGACTGACTTGCGTGTTGCTCAATAATAATTTGCAACTTACCAGTTGGTAATCTAGTGTAATATGAGGCGTAAGCGCAAATTTAATTCTTTTTTTTCGCATAAATGAATGATAACATACAATAACATACAAATAGGATATAAGTTGGGATACATTGTATTGAATACTAAAACATAGATAAGTTTTCAATGCATTGGTTGTAACATTTGATTTTGTATAGAGAATAAAGAGAAGAGATCATGTTGATTAGCTGAGACGTATCAACAGGGGTGGGAAGACTGATCTGATCAGAATTTGTCACTATCGCAAAGAATGTGATGAAAGCGCGAAATAGTTTTGTAGATCCAAAATCATACAAAAGCAAGTTTGACTTTGGCAGTGACAAAAAGTAAGTTGATCTAAAGTGACAGAAGCAGTCTATCTAATAATACAAAACTGCATCTAGACATCTGCTGGGAATTTTGTTTTTTTCTTAGTATCTCTACAAGAAATGATGATGAAGTCAGTGTCATAAAAAGGCACATCAAAGACTGAAAACTCAACCAAAAAAGGAAATAATCTCTTTTTGTCTCCTGCATAAAAAGCATCTAAAAAATAAGACTTATTACTATTTGCTGTTTGCAAAGCCATTAACACCTAACTATCTATATATATACATATATAACATAAAAATAACACATCTATATATCTATCTATATATATATACATTACAATGAGCTTCATTTTATTTTGTTACTAAACTAAGCAAAAATGTCTACAAGGGATTGACAAATAAATGTGACATTCAAATACATTCAGCTCATAAATTATTTAATCACGTACTGAATATATTAGAGATTTGCACCTCATCTGATTCAAAGAACATGAATTTACCTTTTATTCTATTCTTTTAGATCGCATAAAGAAGATATAAAGCTTTGAGTTCTAACTCGACTAAACTGTATTTATTTCCATTGAATTATTAATTTTCTAATCCGTAACACTAAAACCAAGTTTTAATTATTAAATTAGACGATAAGCTCTACTTTAAACACATTTTAGAGACCAGTAATAAATGTGTAATAAAGCAAAAAGATATTGCAAATTATTTGAATTACTCAATAAATGATTCCAATTCCTGACGAATCAATTCCTGATTTATTCGGTCAATCATGAGCTGGAAATTCCTTAAATGAGTCAATCTTAGCTTCTTCTTTATCAGAGATATAATCACCGCAATAATAAGGGTCGAAAAAGAGTACTGTAATGGTAATTACTAAATAATTTGTCGCACAAATAATAAAGTGAATGGCAAAGGCTGATTGCTTTATTTAGGAAAAATGTGAGGTCCCTGTAACAAGCTATGTCTGTCTGTCTAATTACTTTGCTTGCTTTCAACATTCCATAAAAGGAAAGCTAAAGTAACACAATATTCACAATCAGACTCCTTTTAATTGACATTTTTCAAGCTATAGAAACTGTTATTTTCGATATTTGTAATTTAATAATTATTCTATGGTTTATAAGAATAGACTGAAATACAAGTGTATAATAAAAAAAAGTAAGAAAATCTGTGATAAAGTTATTAATATGTTGAATGCCTTTTGAGAATAGATATTTTGAGAAAGTCTAAAAACAGTGCTTTTCTAAAAACAGTCTAATCATTAAAAGAAATTTGAGTATTTAAAAAAAGGAAATAATTATAAAATAATATCGAAATCCTATTATGTTCTTATAATACAACGTTTGGTATATTTGACTAATTTATAATTTTGAGCCTCGTTATGCTTGACTGATAATGAGATACTTACGAACTTCATAGCACGCAAACTTTGCGTTCCCAACATCTATTATAAAAATTATGCCTCTGTTCAAGAAATCAATTGAATCCATATTCTAATAGAATGACAAAAGTTATATTACTTAAAGTTGAAGTGATATTTGACTTATCGAGAATTTTCGAAGTAATGAGAACTAAGAGAAAACTAAGGAGAATTAGCTCTATTCACTATTTTTCAAATTATGCTAAATATAAATTTTTTGACACATTCTATGTATGTAAATAAATGGCTATAAAATGACAATTTATTGATCATTTTTAAATAATAACGGGAAATGAAAAAAAATTGTCAAGTGTTTGACATTTTTAGTTTATATTAAAATATTTTCTGATTAAAGACCATCTCCAGGGCAGCAAATTTTTTAGTAAACTTCTAATTTTGATGTACATAAAAAATATGTGCAACATTTTCTTCATTACTGCATTTTTGACGTTACATTTTTTGTGAATGTCATGAATTTGCGATGACATTAAAAAAGCGATTCTAAGGCATAAGAAACAATTGAAAACGATTTTGAATACGCTTATACTGTAGAAGAGCATAAATTAGACAGTTTTGCTTTGAACTATATAGAATACCTCACCTATTGATTGAAATAAACATTTTGCAACCACATAAATTCTCATATTATACTGACTTTTAGATCATTTTTTTCAGTTCAATTCTATTTCCTTTAGCAGTTAATTGTGATGTATGTAAAGTATGTAAAACAGAATTTTGTTACATTACTTCATATTTGTTTGCCATTAAAGAGATTAAAATACATTTATTTAGCATTAGACTGGAATGCATTTGTGATAATAAGAATCAGAATTAAACGTATGAGAAAACTCTTACTACTTATGATCATTTTTTACATTTAATCCATATTTATATATTGAATATATACTAAAGCAATGTAATGATTCAAATTATTAAAAATGAAATCATCTTCAATATTAATACAATTAATACTCAAATTTAACATTATTTTCAATCGAAATTCATTTTTAAAAATTTTGATAAGCTTTTAATTTCAAAAGATTACAGACTATGATAATTGTTTTGAGAGAACATTATTTATTTAAACATAATTTTAGACTAATTACTGAACATTTAACTTGGATTTTCAAAACCTTATTAAATATATATATATATTCATTCATTTCCTTAAACTCAAGTCAGAATTGATATTTAAATTTACAAAAGGCATTCTTAATTCAAACCTAATTTGAAGCAAGTTTTGAGTCGTTTCCAAATTAACTTAATTTCATTTTTATCACTAGTATTTTCTTGAAATATTACCATTTATTCAACTAATTTAGTTTCAATTACTTTAAAATTGTTACTAATAGTTCTAAGTTTTAATTTAATTAATAGTAGTGAACATGAATTAAAAAACTAAATGCGTAAAAATTACTTTTGATTAAATAATTATCCTTTTATAAAATTAAGAAAATAAAAAATAAAACTTTGCGCTTTTCTCCAATGTGTGAGGATTAATGTTTAAAGCGCTGACATTAGTGTCGTATAATTTACGTTAAAGTCTACATAAAAATGAATATTTTAATAATAAGTTAATCAATATGAATATTATTGTATAGAACGAGTGCCTATACTTTCCAATTACACACTAATTACTTAATTTTCTGTGAGAACTACTTATAACTTATAATTAATAAGAACTACTTCTCTAAAAGATTGATTCACTTTCTTCAATGGAAGATTGAATTGCATTTCAAATGAATATTTTCAAAAATCTATCAAAAATCTCAACTAATCCAATAATGATCCACACATTGGACAAGAGTATACTTAAAATCTAATCTGTGGCTTAAATAATAAATTTATCTCTTGAATAAAATCTCTTTTTTTCTACAAATTCCTATTTAATCAGAAAAGTCAAGTTATTTCTTACGCACATAAAAATTGAGTTTTTGTGAATTGAGCATTAAGTTGAAGACGAAAAGTGAGTTCACTTTAGACTACTATTCGTTTCTACTGTGTTAAAAAAAAGTACTCATACATTAAAGTTAATATTAATATTAGTTTTGATTTTTGCTTCCTTTCTATTCAATCAATTTTTCGTAATATAATAGTCCATAGGATGAGTTGTTATAATTTTATTTTAATGTATTCTAGATTTTCAATAGATATTATGATTTTCATTGGAATTATGAATAAAAATAAAATAGAAATATTCGACACACGCTTTTCGATTTTAATATCGGTGTGACTGAACTGAAACCAATCTTCGTCTCGAGTTTCAATTTCGAAAATCTTTTTCAACATTTAACACCTTTCTGAAACATTTTGAATCTAATCGATTATAATTTATGCAAATTTTCATCTCAAACAAAATGATAAATTTTATTAATACATAATTCTAATTAAAATTTTAAATATAAAGTTTTCATAAGCATAAAACAAGTGTATTATTACTTGTCATTTACTGCTTTATGGTTTTCATTAAGACATTTTCAACGATTAATAAAATGAAAATTTTCATTAATATTGAATTTTATAAACTAAATAATTTCAATAATTACTTTGTTTTAAATAACTTTAAGATAATTATTCGTATTATGTTATGATCTAATGTTAGATTTTAAGAATTCAATTATATTTTTTTCATGAATTTTTTAAAATCAACAAAAGTTGGACTAATAAAAGGCATATTTTGAAAAACTCGTATTTACTTAACTAAATAACATAGACTTAGATAAGATATAACTCGTTATAATACTATTGACTGACAAAAAAGTGTGTGGTTTTATTTTTGAACCAACTTTAAAGTGCATACTTTAGATTCAATCAATTTAATTGATTGCATAAATAATAATCTCGCTTATGAAAAATAACTTTAAGAGTTATTCAACGATTTAAGAGATAAAGTTTATGTTATGGAAAAGGTCAGGCTTTGGAATCTTTGAGAGCAAATTGAAGGCAACAAAGCCTTAGTTAATATCGACAACGCTTTAATATAAGTTAATGCACGGATTATGCGAATAAATTTAATATAAGTATTTGTATTCATACTAATAATCGGATCATTTATAGGTTGCGACACAATTATGTTAATCGTTACAAGAGGAATATAGTATCAAAAATATTTGTTTTAATGCATTTGACTCTTAACTAAAGTTTTATTTCTAACTTGAAATAAGAAAAATAGAAAATTTTAATTAACTTTTTTTTAAGGAAGTCGATAAAAATTTAAAGATTTCAAGATATATGCAAAGAAGAAAATGTAAAAATTAATGATATTCGAAGATATTTTGGCGATATATAGATAAAGATTAAGGAAATAATTTTAGAAATCAAACATTTCTACGAGAGATTTATAAAATTACCTCAAGAATCATCTATACTATATTGAGTGATAGTTTCTGCTCTAAAGCAAACAAACTATTGCTTCAATAATTGAAACTCTTGTGACAAATTTAGTAAAACAACACTTTTGTGTTCTTTCATCGCTTATAACTCATAAGTTATGAGCAAATACATCAAGTTATACGAAAGGAAAACATATTATGTGAGAAGCTAAGAGTATTTTCTATATTCCAACTACAATTATGATATTAGTTTCTCTACATAAGAAGACTTCGGCGCTCATACAATTCTCACACATAGTCACACATTTATTATAATACTTCATACTTAATTCATTATATTAATTAAATCAGCAGTTTTCAAACTTTTTTAGCTCGCGGCCCAGCAAGTGGTCCAAACGATGGGAAAATTGTTCTCTAGAGACCTACTCCCATACAATTTAACTTTTAAAATTTCTCAACTCAATCATCATTCTTCATGGTTTTTGAATAAAAGATTAAGTTTAAATTCAAAACGCAATTTTACAGTGAAATATTCAAAGATATTTCAAGAAAATGAATTATAATTGACTAAAATTATTTTTTGTTTAATTTTTTTGAGATACAAAAAAGATTGATTCTTCATTATTCTTAAATATTTGATAGAAAATAACACGAGAAGTGGTTCAACTTTTAACACGAGGCAAAATTCATTAAAATGAAAATATTGCGCAAACATAAAAAGAGTTAGTTTAAAGGACTTTTATTCAGTTATTCCTCCATCAATAGCCAAGTATTACATTTTAAATTGAACAAACACATAAATATTTAATCAACTTAACTGTACCGATAGCTGATTAGATGTATTTATTCAAGTTATCCTTATTTCGTTTATAGTTTGGTTCAGAAAATTATTTCAAAAGTCATCAAATATGCCATAATTATCCTATCATTTAATAATACTTTTGATGCATTTTTTCTCCTACTCTTTTCAGTAAAAGTTATTAATTATTCAAAATCTAGTTTCGAATTTAAAGAGAAAAAAATAGTTGTGGAAAATGAATACTTCAAAAAACAATTTTACACTTATTTAATATATTTAATTGAATTTGAAATATTGATGAGAAAAAGTATCATCAGTAGAGTCAATAAAAGAGAATCTTATTTGCAAATTCGTATTTTGCATCTCATAAAAGAGAAGTTTCTAACATTATTGAAGTGACAAATGTGAGTGCAAGCATTGTATGTGTGCCACTGCCATACGAAGCTTTCAATAACATCAAATATGGTTGAGAGCACAGAACTCAATCATCAGAGCAGTCAGAATAAGGCATAAACACTATTTTTGCCGCAAATCACTTCTTTGAGCCCTGACTGGCATTTGTCACCTAATTTTGATGTTAGTCCTGATTTTGTTATTCTTTTTCTCATCTAAGAATAGGTTGTACGACAAAACTTGAAATCTTATCTGCAATAGAGCTAATTAGACAACTTTGACGATCAGGTCAAATGAATGACCAAAAGGTAGATCTAACTTGTTGTCTGTGTTACGAACAAAGCATAAAAAGAACATAAAGACTATTACCATTTTCTTTTACTTCTATTGTAACACAAATGGTGAAAGAAAACTCGACCATATGATAAGCTTTATCTATATTGACGAGAACTTGTATCCAGAAAGGAATGTTATTATTGGATACGAAAGAACTATTGTCTGCATTACTTAACTTAACAATGTGTGCACAAATAAGTTAAGGTACTGTCATAGTAGGCATTTCTATAAGAATGTACTAATAAATCGAAATAGAAATAATGTCGAATCATGTAATTGAAAATTTAACAAACTCTCAACAAAATTTTTATCATAAATGACCGGTCAATCCGTCAATCCCTCAATAATGAGTTTTGATTTGAAGTTAAAAATTAGTATTAAATTAGTATTAAATTAGTTTTAGTATTGAAAAATTGTAGAACATAAGAACCAGTACGAGTTTATCACCTGCATCATTAACTTGATATAAAAAAGAGAAATATTTTGTGTAAGTCATGCCAAAAGAAAACCTAATAAATTAAAGTCGAATGTTTTTAAGGCTGGCACAAGTCGTTTTGATAGCGTGAGTGCTATTTACTGCATACTGACTTTACAACAATCTTAGTCAAGCACTTGCTTCGATGCTTCCAAAAATAGTAAAAAATGTGAACTCATTTAAACAACAAAAGGGCAAACAAGAAGCTCTCTCTATATTAGTACAGATTGATCAGTAGGTACTGTATAGTACAGCACATATCTGTTTAAAACTCTACATTTTACTCTAATAGTGACATCATATTAAAGATTATGAGAACTTTTGCTGTTAAACCTATTGATTTATAATTTCCTTTATTAAAATTGATAAGAAAATATCACACTTCTTAGAATGAATTAATTCTTGAATTAATGGAGTTTTCATGGGTTTTCAGCTTAACGATTTAGTGAGAAAAGCCTAATATTAGCCTAAAATTAACTCACAATTTCTTAAATTTTGCTTATAAATCAGTTAATTAAACTTTAAAACAATTCATCTTGAATTTCAGAAATTTATTGCTATCTTGGAGATTATTAGAAATCAAAATTTCTTTCTCTTTTACACTTATTTGGCCACTGATTTCCTAAAATTTTCTTGTTTTTTTCTCAAGACAAATAACTATAAGTCTGACA
>JAQIWZ010001399.1:0-12110 GCA_034697245.1 Malaconothrus monodactylus
CTCTCTCTCTCTCTCTCTCTCTCTCTCTCTCTCTCTCTCTATTTGCTTGAAAAAAACTGCATTAGTTATAATAAATCAACAAATCAGTAGAAGTTGGAATATTTGCCATTAATGTTATCAAATGTTAAACAGATCTAAGGATGAACTCGAAGAAAAATCCCAGACTAGACTTATAAGCAATTACTGTGTATTCATTAAATTAGATTCTTTTGATTACTTTAAAAATATGAGCTACAAATGACTGATAACTGTAAGTAAGATCAATATTTGTGTGAACGCATTAACTTTGTAGTCATAACCATCTTTTAAAGCGTAATATTAAATCTGATCGCATACACTTTCTAATTAGGACACTATAAACAAAGTAATAAATTATTACAATTAAAGGGTAGGCAAGTATGTAATACGCAATATAGTAGTCCTTCTAAATGACAATTACTGACGAGTGCTATATCTTCCACAATAACAAAAATGCTGATGTATTTTTACGGAAACTTTAGATACTGTCAGATTACGTTCAAATAATTTTAATGCGTATTTCGTCTGTTGAACAAAATCCGCTATAAACAAAGACTTTGACATTTCGAATAATTAAACTTTTTGGTTAGCTGTAGAGCAATGAATTGATAAAGTCTGCAATGCGACTGGAATTAAGCTTCTTATCAATGGAACTCAAATATGTTCAAATTTCAATACAAAAGTTCCAAATTTGACAGAATTTTTACTCAAATACATAAGAATACTATAATCCTGTTTAAAACTAATCTTTAAGAAACGTTTCACCGAAAATTCGATTCCAGATAAAAATTATTGAGGCTTTATTCCTAACAAATAGTAGTATTTTCTCAGTAAATACACTGCAATTTGTGAAGAACCTGAGGCTTAATATCTAATTGTTGACTGTGGAGACTCCGCTCAAATATTTCCTTTTGTCCTAAAGCCATTCTGTTTGAATGAATCATAGCGTTGTAAGCCTCAAAATTTTTACCCACAAATTTCACATTTTTTGAGAAAATTTTACAATTTTCAAAATTTATTCAAATTTAATCAAAATTTAGATTGAATTATAAAATAACACCATCTTTTTTGATATGCAATCATGATTGTGAAAAACCCATAACATAAATATTTTTGCATAAAATAATATCATTTGGAATGACAGCGAATATGAAAGAAATTGTTGAAATTTCTTAAAAGATTTTTTTAACACAACTTAATTATAGAGGTATTTTAAATTTATAATATCAATAATTGTGCTCAATTTCAGGAAAAAACATAGATTTTATTTATATTTTTAGCTAAAATTTGAATATCAATAATATTGAGAATCAAACAAATTTCAAACCTTCGAAAGAATTCCCAACGCTAACGGATCACAAATAGAATAGAAAATTATATAAAAAAAGGAATTATATCAATCACAAGAAATCCAGAATAAATTTCCTCCAATTTGGTTAGTCCTAAATAAAATCAATTTATTTTTAATACTTATCTGAATTGTATTTTTTTTTATAAATACATTTATTTTGAAAAATAAGAATCCAGAAAATCTCAAGTCATCCAAAATTTTTGCAGTATTTCTTATCATCAAAATTGAGTTTTTTAACAAATCTGAAGGTTAGGTCTTAACTAAATTTTTTCACAACAAGTGATGGCAACAATTCCTCAAAGTCAATAAAAGTGAGCCCAATTCAAGATTAGATTAAATTATCAACTCATCAAACAATGAGACTTAAATAATTGATTGTCTTTTGGATGCGAACAAAATTAAGGGCAATTGATAAGACTTTTTTCAGCTGTTCAGTCAATAAGTTGTTACTTTACGCTAAATTTTCATGAATAATTGACTTTTCTTTTTTATGAGAGAAGAATACATTGTAATTATAAATTTTATTCTGTCTTTCATCGGATGATTAATGAATCGACAATTTCTATATAGTCTTCACGAAACTCTTTTATTATAAATTTTAATACTTCAACTTTTTTAGATTGAAATCATTCATTTAGCAATAATCTGGAATTTCGATTAATTATTGTATTCACTTATTTTTCAATTTAAATTCCGATCAAATTAATTCAATTTAAGATATATGAAAACTATTTTATCTTTAGTTGGATTTGAAATATAATCTTTAGAATGGATACGAAAGTAAGTGAAAAAATTTTTCAAATTTTTGCTCTAAATTTGTTTCTTTCATTCGAATTGACAAAAATTATCAATTGAATCGTTTTAAGCTGTAAGAGTTGATCGCAAATTGAAAATATTAATACAAAATTTTGCCAATTTCGAGGATTGCATTCAATAATATTTTCAAGTCATGAATTTGTTCGGAAATTATTATTTGTGACAGGAATAGATATCAACTTAAATTAAATCTTCAATGAGTGGGAGACTTTTGATCGCGCAGTTAACTGAAAGATAATCATTTTTTCGGATCATTTTATTTAGAGTTTATAAATTTTATGACCAATTTATTTAGCAAACAATTGTGATTCTTACGAATTTTCAGGCTTTGTTTAAGTTTATCAGATCTAATGATTATCATTCCATTCAGTTATTGCAGCGCTACATGAATTTCTGAGTGAAAGTAACTTTGATACCAGCAATCAATTATATAAAAAGCCTTGAGCTCTACTTCTGCAGCCTATTCGCTAAACAATTTGATAGAAATATTTTTAGCTTTGCTAAATTAACTATACCATCAAAAAGTCTAAATATTATCAAATGATAGAGCATTGTATAGGCTTTTGAATTCATTTTTAAGATCCATTACTAGTCTCTGAGTTGGAAAATTGTAACTTTAGGTTCTATTGTAGTGGTTCTGAAGAGGACTATTTTCTCAATCCTTGAACCACTAACTGGGCCGCGAGCGAAAAAAGTTTAAAAACCACTGGTATAGAGAAAGGTACCAAAAATTATTGACACAAAAATACAAAATAGGATTTTTATTTATCGTAGTTTAAACGGTCTTGAAGTGCAATTATCTCCACAGTTAATGATCATTTCTGTTCTACTCGGCTTGTAATTGAAACCACTATTACGTTAAGTAATTAGTGTCAAACCCAACTTTAAGTGCATAACAAAGTTTATTTATGATAAATAAAGTCTCGCTTAGAATAAAATGTTAAATTTTCAGAATACAAAGTATTACAGTATATATAATTTATGACAGTTTATATTTTGAATATATTGTCGAAATACAGGTATTTTTAATTAATTCAATTATTTCAAAGTATAACAACTCAACCGATATTCTATTTAGTCTCTAACAAAATTATTTTTTTCTTAGTCATTCACTTTTCTCCAGAGTCCATTAAATCATTTCTTCACATACTAGGTTTCAAGAAGCACTGGTAGGTTTAGGAGGAGGTTAAGGTGATCTAACAAAGAATCGAGAAAATTCAAGTGCTGCCCGGGTTAGCTTCGAAGTAAATTTTGACAAATTTTGATGTTTTGATACTCTGGGTCGTAGCATAAAAAAGTATATTTCTCAAAATTGATTTGAATAATAAGGGTATATAATATATTTATAATACTGCGTAAATATACTCGAAGAAAAAATTCTCTATTTTTTCAAACAATTAAGACTTTAGAATTAATTGTAATGATTGAGCTTAAATTTAATTTTGTTGAGTATACTGTACTTTCGAAATTTCATCATAAACTGCATGAAAGTATAGTTTAACAACTCAATTAATTGAATTAATTTTCTTATATTCTTGAAAATATCGATACCAATTACTTAAAATCAACTTGTTGTAATTTTTCAAAATGATTTACACTATTTTTTTTTATAAACTTTTGACTCGAAATTTTTATTTGAATAAATCATTTCAAAAACTGATAATTTGAAGCATTATTCAAGAAGAAGTAGTTTTGAGAGTTCCCTAACAATGAAGTTAATTAATATTCAATGCCCTGAAGATCTTTAATCATTGTTGAATTGGAATATTAATTAGTATTTAGAATTATTTTCCTCATTTATTTACAATATATTTGAAGATTTTGAATGTTTTAATTGAATTAATTTGTACAAAAAACCAATTTATTGCCAATAAATTGCAATATTGTTTTGATGAAAAATTGATAAAATTGATTCAAAATTATAAAAAATTTAAAATAGTGTTTGAGATGTCTCCGCAAGAGTTGTATTAAATTGTATAGAGAATATTGAAAAATATAAATTAAAGAGAAACAAGATTTTTTCTGTCCAAATCAAAGTATTGGTGCAGTAGAACGTGATTTACTATATTTGTAGTATATTAGGGGTACGACAACTACAACTTTATTATTGCGTACTAAGTCGTTCTACGTGTTGGAAAGTAATAAAGAATGAATAAAACATGACCAATAAAAAAGTTGTACTTTCTTACCGTTGATTATAATCAATATAAAGGCCAGCACTGATGTCTTTTGCAAATTTAAACAGAATTCGGTCATCTTTTTCTTGATTATGTATCACTCTTTAGAGCGCGATTTGCGAATATAAATGTTATAGTGATGTAGAAGTAGATGACATTTACTTTCAGAACTCAGTATTTTTGATGTAATTCAATTCAATCGCAAGTAATAATAAGCTTAATATATTTTTGCAGTATATATAATATAATGCTAATGGAAGTTCATTTGCACAATAATGAATTCATTGAATGCATTGAATGCATTGAATGCATTGCGCCAATGAGTTTAGGGTAGAAGTGGCCTAAAAACAACAAACGCACACAAACCAATTTCAATTCAAAATGATGGGATCATGTCTTCATAAAAAGTTTTTCTCTATGAAAACTCCTAATGAAATGCACATAAACTCACTCGAGAAATGGTCTCAAATGCATTGCTTTTTGTGAATAGCTTTATACAATTGTTTCACTATATATACCATTTGATCGCATACTCTTTTACTTTTACACAACATAACGTAACTGCAAATACTGTAGACTAGAGTACAAGACACACATATCTTCACTCACTTTTGCTTGTTTCAAATCCAACATATCTAACACGGAAGGCATGCGCGTCACTTTGAATGGTGAAAATAGATTCACTCATGCAATATATTTCTGGCAAAAGAACTTTCATCTAATATTTTGTATGCCATAATCTCCACCTCTTTCGTTCCAACTGTTTATGCTATTTAATGAGCAATATTTGATTCGAGAGAATATCGACTCATTCAACTATTGAAATATTGCATTAAGTTATTTAATTCCTGAGACCTTAAAAGACTCTTTCCTGCACTACAACCTATTCATCATTTTAGCATTTTTTCTGTTTATAGCAATAGAAACTATAAGTTAAAAATAAAAATGAATTAAGAATTGAATGTTATTTAATTTCCCAATTTTTTTAACTTGCGTTTTGCTACAACCTTTTGATTTTAGAGTTTAATTAATATAAAAAAGGAACTAAAGGTGAAAACGGTGCATGACTTGACTGGTGAATAAATGACGTTTTCAATAGTGAATCGAAAATGTATGCAATAGACCTGACTTTAAGCAATTAATCAAATGAGACCCGCCTAATAATGCATTACTATTAGACATTTATATAAAGCGATTGCTGCTCCAAATGTTTTATTGAACATTATTGAATGTGACTCCAGATTGCCTTTTATGAATAGATACAAAGAAAATCTGTTCAATTACAGTCTTTTCACTCTAACAGTGCATTAAACTTTTTTAATCAAAAATATTTCAACGAATGACCACAAAATTAGAGATAAGTTTTGAAACTAAATGAATTAGTTTTCTCTTTATTTGCGGCACTCTATCTCTATTCTAATTTTATGCCAAACTCGTCTCTCTATCTTCTCTTTTTCCTAATTCTAACATAAAAATCAATATGAATAATAACTTACAATTTTGTCGAGTGTGTGATTGTTTTACTTACTAGAGAGTAGAAATAAAGCAATAATTCTTTATTTTATTTTATTTTATTTTATTTTTCTTAATTATGTTATTTTGATGATTAAAATATTTTAATTTAAATAATAAATTGAGTTTTTTGTTAATAAAAAAAAGTGCAAATGAATATATTAAAAGTGAAAACCACTATATTATTAAATTCTGTGTTCTTTTGTAAGATTGATCCCTTGAGTCAACTTAAATATAATACTCCAGTAAACTTACAGTTGGGCTAAATTTGTTATCAACTCAAGTATTAAGCTCTACATTAATTTAAACAGATTATAATTTATTTAATTCTAATATATTTCGCGATATAATTAGAACAAAAACTATTTAATACCTCTTCTTCTATTCAGATTTAAAGTGTTGAAACAAACATTTATTATTTGTCAGTAAGTATTTTTCGAGTTTGATAAAAAAATAATTAAAATTCTTCTATTACAGGCACATAAAATAATTTGATTTTATTTTCTGTTAAATTTTTTTAATTTTAATTTATTTTTAAGGATAACAAAATTAGAGAATTGGAATAAAGAGTCAGTAAAGAAATAAAAAATGATCTAAAGTTCGTGACAATCAATTTGTCTTTTTTGTCAACTCTCAATTATTATTATTAAACGATTGTTGAGAAAATACAGTTTATCTCAGTTATAGTGAACGGGTCGGTGCAGCAAAAATCGTTTACCTATAACCGGGTATTCACTATAAACGTACTCATTTTCACTATAAATTAGCGATCGGTGCGGAGAAACCCATTCACTATAAGAGAGTATTCATTATAACCGAGTTCACTATAAACGAGATCAACTGTATATGAAGTCATTTGTCTTTGAAAATAAATTAATGGATTTTTATTAATCCTATTTAGACTGAGAATTCAAATAAACAATATTTAGGACTGAAAAGTTCTTTTAATCATGAATTGACGCATTTCTGTTTTTATTATTTCGAGCTTCAAATGAAATTCTATAGCCAAGGATTTGGCAATTATTTTGATTGATGATCACAAAAATGATTTCACGTAATTAAAGTTCAGTTTATTATTTTAAACTAAAGTTATTATCTATCACAACAAATTGTTTTGATTGAATATTTTCCTTTTTTAATGATTTTTTGATCCTTAAGTTCAGTAAAATTAAAACACATTGAATTTTATTTTTCAAACAATCGATTAGAGTTTATTTGAAGTATTTCGCAGAAAAAAGGCTCAAAATTTTAATAGCAATAAATTTCTATAAACATATGTTAAGTAATTAGTAATTAAAATGCAATATAATTAAGTAAATAAGAAAGTAAGCAATAATTAGATATCGAATTATCTCATAAGTCAGTTTGATATGTTCTTAATTCTTCAATTCACGGAGGGGTCAATTCTCTTTTCATTAAAGCTAAACTATTGTTAAGCTCATCACAAAGTCAATAATCATCACTTCCTTTGAGAGCTTAACTCAAATCATCGAAGAATTGACACGAATTGATTGAAATAAAAGATTGAACTTTGAAGACTATAAGTAGATAAATGTAGATAAAAATGTAGATAAAAAACTTATTAATTATGAAACTAAACTTGAGTCGTATCGTTCAATCTTAAGTTTGAATATTGAAAATAAAATATTTTAAAAGATGCAAATTTTTTAAAGAGTTTCTATCAAATGAAATAAATTTTATAAAGTTAAGTAACTTATAAATACAGTAACACTTATGCATTTAAAGCATTTCATAGACGACTTCATTTAAATTCTGTCAACGGAGTTAAAGAATAAAAACTGTAAATATTTTTCTTCATGTATTAATAGTTATAAAAGTAAAAGTACTCTGTATTTTGAATATTTTGTAAATAAAATGGAAAATCTCTAAAATAGCATAATAATGATTGCGTATTTTTTTATAAATTTATATTTTGAAAACTTCAAGGATTTTATAAAATTTTCATTTTGATTATTATTATTATATATTGTTCAATAAGTAATGCACAAGACTCGAGTCTCTCCGAATCGGTAGAGAGTTCGAGCTTCTAGTCTAAAAATTTCTCCTAATTTTAGCTCGAGTGCGAGCTCATACCCCCTGATTTCGAGCGTTCCGGATCGGAAATGAATTTACCATTTGAAGCAAAAGTGCAATTTTGTTTAAAAAATCTCTTAATTGGATTAGTATTTCTTGTTATTGTTAAATTTCTTCAGTTTTTAAAAATGATTTCAATATAAAAGTTCAACAAATGATATTTTTAACCTGACTTTCTGAATCTATTTCGATTACTAATGAGACTTGAGTATAGACTCTCAAAAATAGGCTTAGGACAGACTCGCGCTTGATTTCTCAAGTCTAATCCCAAACGCGAGCCCGAGAATCTAAAATTTTGCGAGTCTTAGCTCGAGTCTTGAGCGCAAAAATTTCTTCGAGTCCGAATCCGACTGCCGAGTCTGTGCATCACTAATTTGAATTTAATCTGAGACTTAAGCCATTTAAACGAAAATAGTAAATAAAATCCTTCTGATTCCTTATTATATTGTTTGAAAGAAACAATAAACTAAAAATAAAGTTTTATATTGAAAAAAGGAAAAACAATTTTCATAATACATTTCTTGATATCAAGAATATATTAATTCTCAATGCGATGCCTCTAATGCTGTACAAAAAGAAATCGATATTTGAAAAACTTATGCAAAATTTTTGAAATAATTCATTTAGAAAGAGAAAATTGATAATAATATATGATGCAAAGTATAAATATGAGAAGTTTGAAAATAAGAAATTCTCATAAATTTATTTTTATCGAATAAATGTAGTATTACTTATAAAGTGTCTGTCCAACAATTTTTCGAATCAATCATTTTTTATATCCAATGGTATCGAAATAATATATTTTTTGAAGATTAACGCCACTAAATCTGTCATCTTTATCATGATGTTGAGAATTGGGAAGAGAAAAGGATGTTTCACTCTAGTTAGCTGTCATGTGAAGCCACTATTCATATCTTATAATAAATTACAATTTAATTCTAATACTGTGTTTTGAATATACACTTATAATCACATTTGAGAATTTAAAGGTATTATATTTTCTTCCATTAGCTTCAAAAATTATTCATTTATGACTAAGATTTAGAAATGCATTGAAAATTAATTCAAACATTACAGAACAAATAAATTTCAAAGAGATTTTTTTGGATAAATATTTTGGGTGCGCTATAAAGAGGAAACAGGATTTAATCAGTGAGACATTTATCCACATCAAGTAAAGCATCGCCAAAATCCGATTACGAAGAGCAAGATTCTTAACTCCACTTTGACTTTCATTCTATATTGAACACAGTTTTTAGCTTTTCACAATTTTAGTCAAACTATAAGATGTTGTTCAATAGAAATCGGACAAATGGATGAATAGATTAACGCAGAAGAAAAGTAACGACACTTTCATGAAAGCAAATTACTGAAAGTATACTTTAAAACAGAGTATTCAGTAATAAAATGTAAAATAATATAATTTATTCGTTAGCGCGCACGAGATATAAAACATCAATACTTACTTCATTACAGGAAAGTAATAAAGGGTGAGTAATATTCAGAAATACTCACAGTGTTCAATGAACAGATAACTCATCAAAATAAATGCCATCATTTAAGTTATTGATGGAAATGACTTACTTTGAAGATAAAATGCAATATATTTGTGATAAAAAACATTGAATAAAGTTAGCGTAAGAAAAAATTAGAGATAAGGATCAATGAGGTATTTATATTGTTTGTTGATCACCACTTACTTATGCGAATGATTTATTAGAAATGAGGTATAACTGAACGGAAAATAGGTTTAAATGATTGATTGTTAGTTCGATGAAATGTCCCTTTAAGTTATTTCATTCATGTCAATAGAGAATGACAAAGACATGAGCTCACAGTCTCTACAACAAAAGCACAACTCTTTGTCATTGTGTTGGGCCAAGTGCTAAGCTATCAAACAGTTTGATGCGAGGACAGAAGGATTCCAAAAATCGCTTCAATAAAGAAGTGTTTAGTTTTAAGTAATGGAATTGATTTTGAAGCAACACATTATTCTTATCATTCTTATAATGCTTATGCTCTGATAAGATCGTCATTACTATCATCATTGATAGCTTGGAAAATAGCTGTGAATCAGTTTCAATAAAAGTGCTAAATTTATTGCTACCAATGATGTCACCAGTTTTGAATCTGATGTGAATCTCCTCTAAGAATTTTGGGTTTAGTAACAAAAAAAATTGAATGAAATTGAAAGATATGATTACTCTTTATCGATCGACTACCAGTTATTCGGATCGTAAAACAGCACTACTGTTAAAGAAACAATTTTTCTACGTTCACTTCTCCTTCTTTTTAATTCGATGATATCCTTTTAATGTATCTCTATTTGAGACTAAAAAGTGATTTTTTTACTTTATTTGCTAAAGGCTGACTTTAATAAAATGAATCTCAATGGAATTGGAGTCACAAAATAAGAACAGTTCAGCTAAAGCAAAACTAACTTTCAAAATTTATCTTGAATTATTCATAAAGCAAAACAGCAAATCTTGTCATCTTATTTTAAGCTCAAAGCACAATCCATAATGAATTGTAATTTTTAGCGCACCATTTCTAACTTCTGCTAATTTATTGACCGGATATTAATTTCATTGTTACGTAAGGGATATGTGTCTCACTCTAACTTTTATTCTTATGACTCCAAATTGTGAGAATGAAATTTCTTATTTTTGCTAAAATAGTAATCATGTTTCCAAAACATATTTAATTATTTTAATTATCAAAAAGTTTGATTCATTTAGTTTAGATAAATAATTATTATCTTTTATATCATTTTCAGGAAAAAAATTTTTTTGTCAAATGATAAAGTCCTTTATATGTATGAATTCTATTATCAAAATAAATTTTATAAATTGCTTACTTTCTCAAGTTTAAGATATCTTGTTAGGATGAGTGCAAAATTCTGATATAATTCTCAACTGGATTGCTAGTAGTGCTTCACAATTGGTCTGTGCGGCGTTTCTCATGAATGCATTCATCATTGCAGCAGTGCTGAGTTTGCGAATCGATTAGGTGACGATGATTTCGACAAAAAATTGTACAGTAAAAAAATGATGGCATTCGATGCGCGCGTGAAGTGGCTTCAAAGTATTCAACTCTAAATAATATAAAATCAAAGTTTTCTAACGCTTCATTTGAGAAGAAAAAAGGATAACAAAAAACCTGATGAACTCAAAATAGTAAATCTTTTAGAGACTTATCCAAACTCTTGGTTCAATCCTAGTTTCTAAGTGAGTTCTGTTCTACTGGAAGTAATTAACGATGACAATGAAATATTCTTTGCTTTTTTCATTCTTTATTAGAAGTATGCAGTGATCTGAAAAGTAGCTGTAAAGCTCTATACTAAAGATAACTCTTTACTAATTGCTGCCCATAAATCCGTTCCTTTTCTTTTTCAAAAAATTACATTCAACAAAATAAATTGAACAAAAAATTGTGCCTTTCGTGTAAATACTACTTCAGTTTAAGTCTGAGTTAAGATTTGCGAATCAGCTAAAGCGCAATAATTAAGCGAATTATTTATCAAAACTGATTATGTTTAATGATAAGAATTATTGGATTTTTACGACTTTCATAATTCAATTTCTATTCTCATGTCTAAGAAAAGGCTAACAAATGTTGTTTCATTACTTTTTATTTGCTAAATATCACAAATAAAAAAAGATCTTTATATATACTCGAACGACAAAATAAACTCTAACTCAACCTGATCAAAACCGGTAACTAAACCAGTCGAGACCGGTAAAAGTAATCATTAAAGTAAAATAGGCTAATTAGGTAAAAATTGTTGACTTGTCAATTTTAGGCAAAAATTCTTTCACATTGCATTCCCTCACATCATACTGACTCTAATGATACCGGTCTTAAGACTTTATTATATACAGACAGACAGACCGACCGACGTTTTGGATATTATTTTATAAATAGAAAAGAATAGAAGTGGAGAATTGATTGCAATCCTTTTTATTGAGAGTAATTCACTACGCCTTGAATTATTGCAAGTCTCACTCATATAATTTAAGATATTCAAAACACAAATAAAATTTTCAAACACTTTAGCTAAAAGAAAACTTAAATTCAATTTGCTTTCTGGAGTTAAAATGATTAAACAAATATGAATTTTCTTTGACTAAATAAAAAAGCAT
>JAQIWZ010001400.1:0-12109 GCA_034697245.1 Malaconothrus monodactylus
TCTCTCTCTCTCTCTCTCTCTCTCTCTCTCGAGTCTCCTTCAGAAAAACATGAGAATATTTTTGTTTTTTTTGTAAATTGTAATTAAATTAATACAATATAAAATATAATTGCCTTAATTAATAAACCGCTATTAAGTTCAAGCAAGTGTTTGGCTGTTTATAAGATAATTATCTTAAAGTTTACATTACATTATAAAACAATTGATAATATATTTCCACTGAATTTGAAATTTTGATGCACGAGAAAATTTATGAGCGAAACAAATAAACTACACTCGAAAAGACTTGATTGACTTGAAAAATCCTGACTGGATTTGTCCTAATCTAGAAAAGACTTATATCAATCATATCATATCCAAACTTATTTCTGGACACAAATAATTTAAAATTTCAAACAATTCCATAATTTGCTCTATTTTTCATCAATTAATTGCTTTTATTGTTCTCTGAAATTAATTAACGAATTCACAGGTCTTCGAGTGAAAGATCAAATGCTAATTAAGCGAATTTAGTTGAAGTTGAGCAAAGAATTTGAGTTAAGAAATAATTCAAAAAATAATTAACTTAATAATTAAACAATTTAGAATTAAGTAAAAAGTGAATGATTTTAATGATAATTTTTATTTAATTTTCTTCTCATAAAACTTAATGCTATAAACGATGAACTAATAATTATTAGAACTATTATAATATCATATTTAATATAACCCTTATTTTTAGACAAAGTATGTTTTTTTTCATCAAAAATTTTTAAATGCGTTCAATACATAATTAAAAACACATTTTATTAAACATATGGCAGAACGAAGAAAAATAAAATAAAAGTAATTTTGTAATTAATGCAGAATTAATTTAAATATATTATATAATCGACACCTTTTTTTGCTTTAAGTCATATTTCCTAAACATTTAACGATAGCCTAACTATAAGTTTTGTGAATATAAGCGAAAGCGTTTTATATAAATAACAAAATTTCAAATATAATCATTTTCAATAAGATCTGCAAAACTTTTCAATAATATTAATCAATAAGTTATTAATTAAAGCATATGTTTATGATTTGGAAAGTGAGTAACAAATGTCAAAAAACTTATTTACGATATGATTACAACAGTTACCTATAATTGAGATGACTTTATTTACAATAGTATTAGCTCATTATTAATATATTTTAAAGTAATTAATAATTATCATTATTCTTACGCTACTTATAACGCAAACACATCTCTAGAATTGTTTTTTGTTTTAAATTATTATTTATTATAACTTAGAAAATATATGAAATATTTGTTTATGAAATTACAATAAATATTCAAATGCCGATTAACTATAGACACAAGTTTATCAATGATATAAAGATATTTGTCATCAAATTTCAACAAATTTTAATTCATTTTTTTTGGGCTTTGATGCCAAACGCTTTTTTCAGTAATTATTTTAATCATAAATATTTTTGCGATACCTCTTAATTGGGGTTTTATGAGGAATGATATAAAAAATGAGCAAATTTTCTTGAATTGCTTTTTTTAATGAACAATAGTATTAATACTAAGTTATTGAAGCCATTTGAAGAATTTTCTTTCACTTATTATAATAAAACAAAACTATTTTATATGAAAATATTTTACAAGTGAGTTATGAAAAGGCAAATGAAGATAACATTAGAAATGCTATCAATAGTGATGAAGTTATTGACGAAATCACAACATCTCTTCAAAGGTAGCCATTATATCGCTTTGTCGGTTCAAATCGATTTGTCCGGCTCTCTATTGAGTCAAATTTAAAACAAATTCAATTTTTAAAATTAATTTATGTTTTTATATAACATATCTTTAATCACTCACCGCTTCTCTCATTCGTCTTTCTTTTTCTCTTTGACGCAGTCTTTCTCTTTCAGTTTGAGAAATTCCCTGTGAAGGCGATCCCGAACCAGAAGCAGGAGAAGAATTAGAGGATTGATTTTGTCGATTCAATTCTTCGAACTGTTGCTGTTGTGACTTTCGAGCCCTTTCGAGCGCTTCCTCTTCTTCTTTTTCTCTTTGTTTTTCCCGTTCCTGTCGTTGTCTTTCTTTTTCTTGTTGTTCTTTTTGATGTTTTCTGATTTCTTGTTGTACTTTTAATTGTTTTTGTTTATCTAATTTTTCTTTCGCCTGTTTCCTAAACTGTTCAAAACTATCTTCAGCTGAAGCCTTAAGAATGGATCCGCTGCCGCCTCCAGAAGCAGATTGTGCTAAACTAGACCACGAGCCGAGATTTTTTAATTTGGATTCAGGAGCCTATCAATTGTTAAACAGATTAGAAACGATTCAATATATGCACAAAAGACAGCTATCAATACATTAGACTTTTTGTTGGCCGACATCACAGACGCACTTGACATAGACATAGATGACTTCGACAGATCCTTCTTCTCGCCATTCGCCGGTGAATTAGAAGTATTCAACGAACTAGAAGTATAGGGAGAATCCATAGTCGCCAAAATTCCTGTATTAAAAACAAATTAAATTAGTCAACAATCTAAACAAAACTTTAAATCATAACTAAATGAAACAAACCTGAATTATAATCAGAGTTCGGCCTTTGTATAGAATGTGCATTACTTCCAGCATTGTTTAAATCATCTTTGAGTTTGTTTTGATTAGCCATCGGTTGTGTCGGCACTAAATCATTAATTCAATATTCATTTTAATGAATTATATATAAAATAACTGTACTTTAAAGACATTCTAATAATAAGCTTTCGACAAATTAATCAATAGGAAATTTCTGACTTTTTTCTTCATTTTTATTGCTATTTCGTATGAAAATCAAAAACTAGAATTTCAAATTCAAGTTTTCAATTTTTTCTTTTCTTTTTTTTAATTTTCAAAGTATAATGAAATAAATTCTTATTTAGGAACAAATGAAAAACTAATTTATATTTATAAATATCACATCAACGCGAATGTGACAAAAACTAAGTGGAATTTTTAAAATTGTATTAATATTTACAATACCTGAAGAGAGAGGAGGCGAGAAATGAGATGCGTTCACTTTAGGAGAGTCTCGAATAAGATTAGACGTTTGGTTATCAGAACTCAATTGTAAAGAAACTGAAACATTGAAGTGATTGAGTGAATAATTAAACTCGTAATTAACTATGATAATATTAACTGACTATTTTTATGTGTTTGTTGTGATGTTTGTTGATGTGATTGATGTTGTAGTGAAGTTGAGTGAATTGTTTTTCTAGTCGGAGCTGCAGTTGCGGTAGCACTTGGTCTTTGTGGCTGTTGAGGAAGGCTCGTATGCGAGGCCACAACTGGAGGCTTTGCTACAGGTGTTGTTAATGGCGAAATTTGATGGTTTAAGTTACAAAACATTGAAGATATACTATCATTACCTAAGTTTGAAGACCCACTAATGTTAGCACCACTTTGTGGTGGCATTGGCTGATGGAAAGACTGATTCGTAAAGATCTGATTTGGTGGCACTTGTGATGCAATACTACCACTCACTGATTGATTATATGGCTGAGTAATAGGTAGTGTTCCGGGAAATTGTGGTGTATGTTGAGAATGCAGTGGTGCAATGAATTGACTCTGGCTCTTATTAGTGTTTGCCTTCTTTTTCGGAGACTCTATTACAGTATAGTTATTATTAATATATTTCGATTAATTCATTTACTAAACTATGCTTTCTATGATATGAAATAAAACCTCTTATCGGTGTTTAACGTAATTCCATTGAGTGCAGTGATTCTGAGAATAAACGAGAACACGATTTTGAGGAAAACTTTAATTTATTTTCTAAGAAAATTCGGTTCAACACTTAATACTTTTTTTAGTTTTACTTTTTAGTTAGAAATTAAGTATTTCTTGATTCATAAAATTTATGTCAAATTGCGTTTTAAATTACATGATAAAAGTTCGGGCACACAATTATATATATATTTTTTTTTCATCTAATGACAAAATTATTATTAATTGGCATTTGAAGCCCAGTAATGAAAACAACTTTTACTTGCATTACACGTCAATATCATAATAGATTTGTATATAAAGAAAAGTTTGCAATTAATGAACTAATATTTACAAATGTGTTAATTATGATGAAAATGACATTTCAATAGTTTTGTTTTTCAATAGTTTTAAATGGCCTAAAATAAAGAGCCACACAATTAACTGCCCCAATAACATGATTTACAAGTATTTGTTTTATGAAATTCATATAAAATAAATATATAAATTAAAAAACATAAAGCTTACCATATTATCAATTATGCAAAATATTCAAAACTATTGGAGACAAAAGGGATCACTAATAAGAAAGTCAAATATAGTTTACAAAAAGCCCAATCAAGAGTGCGAATGTCCTAAGAGGCCATCTAACCATCTACTCAATTAAACTTTTGAAAAACGTATTTTTTAATAAAAAATTTATATCCATTTATAATTATAACCAGATTCTAAGAGCAACTAAAACAACACTTCTGTGACAATTTGAGATGAAATGCGCGCACTTTTGCACCTCTTCTTTCATGCACTCTCATCAATATAAATATATAATGTATATTTAGATTTTATATTAATGATTAAAAAAAAGGGAAAAAAAACAAATCGATATGAGAGAAAAAAAAATGAAATGAGTGATGAAAGGTTGACTATCTATTTAGTAGTAAATGTAAGACAAATAGTCGCAAAAATCAATAATAAATAACGAGTCATTATTAGGGCAGTTAATGCAACTTAAGAGATATTATTTACAAATCAGATGCATTTTTGCCAACAATTGCTAAAAATGATAGAAATGTACAAATGAAATAGATCTTCAATGCCATAAAGACCACTCTGGAGACTGTATAACTGACTGACCCCTCAGAACACTGCACTCTGGATCTTACGTTCATTTATTAACATTAATTTTGATAATGTTGTGTATGATTTATGTGTACCTGAATCTAAATTAACGATTTTTAGATCAGGTAATGCTTACAAAAAAGCGAATTCGTGTGTAAATGAATGGCTAGAATAAAACGTATGGCTTATTTACATTATAAAAAGGGGGGCAAATGCAAAATTAGACTCAAACATGCATTTCATTAATGATAGAAAGGATCAGAAATTATTAGAAATTATCATATAATTTGGTTTTGCGATCACTGATGATTGCAGTCATAAGTTTTAATCATGAAATGAATGTGAGGTAGAAAACAAACTACGAAAAGACTAAGTGATAAGCAGACAAACAATATTTATTTGATTGCCTCTTTGCGGACAAGTGAAAGTAAAGTCCATTTGATATACGAAGCAAATGATTAAATAGGCCTTAAATGTTGTGACGCATTTATTATAAACTCAAACTGATGTGAAATGAATGATGAGCTTAACAGATGAATATGCGTTTCCTAACCTGATTCTGAATCGCTGCTATCAGAAGAACTACTAGAGCTCGAACTACTGCTACTATCGCTGTCACTTGAACTCGAACTGCTAGCGCTTAGTCTTGTAGGGCCCGCAACGTCGGCGTGAGAATTCTCTGAATCTGTGAAAGCATAAGGATCTGTATTTCAATAAATCTCCGAATCATTTTCTATTTATAACTAATCAAAATACCTTTTTTGGGAGCTTTCTTTGCTGGTGCTCCTAATTGTCCGCTCACATCCTGTAAACGCTTCTCTAATTCTTGTTTCTTTTTCTCTTGTTCTTCTTTGGACTTTCCGGCGGCCGCGGCTTTATTTTTAGTATCTTTAATAATAATATAAAACAGTTGTAATAAAAGAATTGATTATAAGGTAATTGATTATAAGATAATTGATTATTAGATGTGACTCACTGTAAGGCTTTCGTGGCTTTTTCCTTAAACAGGTTGCGACATATGTTTCTAACTCTCTCAAAGTCGATGGTTTTAACGTTTCGAAGTCTATTTCTATTTCATCGGGATTTGAATCTCTGAGCGATGGCTCTCGAGATTGTATAATATGCACTACTTTTCCTAATTTATCACCTATTCATCAGAATTAAACAAATAAATAAATAAATAATATCAAATAAATAACATTAGAAGTGATGAAATACCCGGCAATTTATTAATGTCAAGACTGAGTTGCCGTTTCTCATCATAAGACATGGGTTTAGCATTGTCTTCGTCTTCACTATCAAATGCTGGCACAACTTTATTACTTTTTTTATTAGCTTTACTATTAGTTCTTTGGCGCTTCGCGGGAGCGTTTGTTGCACTTGTTTTGTTTTGAGAGTTTTGCGACTTCGTTCCCGCACCAGACGCTGCTTTGCTTTTTGATGGCTTTCCTGTTGGCGCACTTGTACTCATTTCAGTAATCGGCGCGGTATTAGCCGAAGCAGAGCCTGAAATATTTGGACCCGAATTACCGACATTTGATATATTGCTTCCGGCGGTCAGAGAAGAGCCATCGACTAAATCTTCTTTTTCTTTTTTGACATCAGCCTTAGAATCTAAGTTCTCTTTTTTGGTACTACTTCTAGTTTTTCTCTTTTTCTTTTTATCTTTCTTTTTGACTCCTTCTTGAGCTAAAATACTAATTTGTTCCGTCACTTTCTTCAATTGTTCCTGTAATTGCTTTAACTTTATCTTATTCTCTCTTTCATCTTCACTTTCACTTTCACTACTAGAAGAACTGGGAGAAGAGCTGGCGCTCGAACTCGAACCACTCGAATCAGATTTGCCGGTATGTGAAGGACCAGAAGGTTCGTCAGGCATTTTGGCGTATCTCATCTCAAAAACATCCTGAAAATCAGTTATAATTCATTAAAGTAAGTGTTGCTAAATCATGAAACAGAAACTTTAATTAAATTAATTGAAAAGAAACTGCGATTAATAAAGCCTTTCACTATAACCTCAACTGATTATTAGAAGTCAAATAAAAGCCAATGACTTCCTGCCCAGAAGAGGATTGAGAATTAAATCACTAAAAAGAGACTCACCTGAAGTTTTCTGGCCATAACTACGACTTCATGATCTTGTGGATTATATTTATAACAATTAGTAAATATAAGTCTCACATCATTGGCAAACTCTTCAGGTTTCCTATATTCTCGATTCTCCATTTTTGCCTAATTATCAAATACAAAAATACAATAAGAATCGAAAAATAAATACTAATAACTATAAAAGACTCAAACCTTAGCCGTTCCCAAATCCATGGGATGTTTGATGATTTCGTGGTAATCATGCAATTGCAAGAGTTCTGCGTCTACCGGCTTATAGAAAGGCCAGGCATAGCCCGCATGCTTTTTGGCCATTAACTCCTTCAATATTTGACTGCAATATTTCATTTGTTCAGACATTTTGCCCTTCTTAGGTTTCGAGACATGTTGTGCTGTGTCGGGTAAGTCTTTTGATGGCTTTTTGATTGGGCGACCACTTTCTCTACGAGTAGACATTTTTGATGGTTTGGTTTCTGTACTTTGTTGGTGATGAAAGGAAACTGAGTCTAATAGAGTGGTTGTGTCTGCTTTTCGTTTGACGCCTTTCTTTGATTTTTGTGGTCCCGTTTGGATGGATTGAATCACAGTCGGACCACTATTTCGGAACTGATTGTTCTGCAGACTTGGTGCACTTGTTTGTGGTATTGGAGGAACTGTTGCCGTTGGAATTTGAGACATTGCTGTGATTCCATCGGAAAATCCTCGCTGTATTGATGGCGTCATGACTGATGTCTGACCTCCAGATTGAAGTGACGCTGAAGTTGTATTAGAGATCGTAGATATGGGTTGGAGTTTATTATTTGAAGTCGTATTTATGGGTGTATGCAATGGGACGGACGCTGAGCCTGAATTTGTGACACTTGGCTGAAGACTTATTGATGGTGGCGTTACTAACATTCTGCTTGTGCCTAAAGAGTTTTGCAGTACAGATGAGGCCTGCGATGAACTAACAGTTGCTGCAACTGCTGATGGGGTGAGTGTGGCCTGCGATGATGCCTGAGATGAAGTGCCTGTTGATGATTGTGAGGATTGCATTGCATTACTGCGAGTTGTTTGAAACGATGCCGCACCTGATCAGTGGTCAAATATTTGTTTATTTTTTGTTATAATTTACTAATTTGTTTTTGTAGTTTGAATATTAAGCTCATAAAAACTTGATTATAACCAATTTGAATGAAATAATTGGAAAGTGTTGGGCGTTATTCAACTAATTATAATATAAACTATTCTATCCATTAATTACCTAAAGGCTTAATAAGATTAATATATTTTCTTTTTAAATATAAGTCAATGCATTAATGAAAGAAAAAAAAGAGAAACACAGAACTGGATCGCTATTAAAATAATAATTAGTGAACAAAAAATGAATGGAAAAAAATGAGAGCTTAAGGAACGCAAATGAGATTAATTTGAATGTTAACTCACCTCTACCTCTCGGACCTCCTTTTCCTTTGCCTTTCTTGCCTTTGGGTCCTTTGACTGCAGGCATAGGTATTTCAATTTCTTCTTTAGGCATTTCACTAATTTTACTCAAAAATATCTTTTCTAAAGTCTGTGCCATAAGCACCACATCCTCTCCTGGTTTATTATAAGAATAACAGTTCGTAAACATAGTTTTAAAGTCTTGTATACACTCAGAGGCAGAATAATAATAGCAGTTTTCGAGCCTTTTCTTAATAGTTCCCAAATCCATGGGTTGTTTAATGAGCTTATGATAATCGGGTAGTTTTAATTTGACGGCATCGACCGGATTCTGGAAGGGCCACGCGAAGTGATGCTTCCACACACCCTTCATCACTACTTTCAAGAGGAACTGTAATTGAGTTGTATTTTTGTGTGCTTTTGATGGACCTGGAATTACAGGCGGTTGTACCACACCATTCACTGGCTCTAACCGATCGCTTTCATTATCTAAATTTGATGATTGGCTCATCTCTTTCTGCTGTTGTTGTTGTTGTTGTGGATAATTATTGTTTTGTTGTTGCTGTGGAATCATTGACGCAATTGACGGCGAATTGACTGATATATTGGGAGATGAGACAAAACCTCTTACTATGTTTTGTCCATTTTCGTCTTGAGAACCGCCCATCCTTTAGATCATAATAAATGAGTTAATAATGAATTTAAATTAACAAAATTTTGACTTAAATCATACCCGGTCTCCATTTAATATCAATTTAATTATTAGTATATGAATAGAGACAAAGTGACTGATGAATTGACACCACATTCACCATAAGTTTTATCACTTATTGAGTCGTTTACTATAAATTCAATACGAATATTTATTAACTTTTTATCATTATTTTTCAACTTTTAGTTTTCAATTTTACTTTATATTTGACTCAAAGGCCAACCATTACTTTAAAGTTTATATCAATTAAATTGTTCCCACTTTTAAATCAATTTTTTCTTAAATTCATTTTTAAAAAAAAGTTATTTTCAAATTTAAATCCCATTAAAAAACGAATGGATTATAAAAACCCTTGAATTAAATGATGTTTGAAATGATTTTAAAGACTTTTTAACTAATTAAAAAAAAGTATTAAAACTAAAAAATGAGTGCTTTTAGAAGTGATGGGAAAGTGAGAGACCTTTCAATTGGCGCCCTTTGAGACACACTTTGAACGCAATGCTCTTTTAGTGCCATCTCTTTATATCTGATTTATATATAAATTGCTATATATATAAAGGCCTATAATTTATATCGATATCAATTCAAAGTATTGATCAAATTATTATTTTTATTAAAAATTAATTTGATATTTGGTCATTAATTGCATTCATTATCAATATATTAGGCATAAAATTAACAGAAACTGACATTAAGGGCAGATTTTTGGCTCACAATATGGCCGTCAATGAGCTCTTCAGTTATCGATATATTGTTTGATTAGTCGTTGTATTACTAAAAGTAATTCCACATCAAAAACATCTAATTCTTTAGACAATTCGCGCAAAACTATCATTAAATTATAATCAATTCAATGATTAAAATATATAAATAGAGAGAAGAGTTGACTAATAAATGAATTGAAGACACGCTTTACCGGCATTTTAGGCCAAACTCGATATTTGAATAAAATTTTGACACATTTGTAATAAATTGAAAACGAATTAAAATATAATTTATTTAGTGTTCAAAATGATTAATAATTAATAAATTGTAATAAAATATTGAAATACAATAAATAAATAGAAATAATTGATTGAAAGTGAGATCATTTGAAGCGCGAATTGAACGAACCTTCGCGTCGTTGCCGTACAGACAATAATAATGGCTGGCCTTGAAGTGAGTCACAAACACTTTTCTATACTTTTCTATACTATAGACTATGGCATCAATTCATTCATTCAAACATTCATTCATTTTATTTTTCATTTTTATTTCATTTATTTTTAATCAATAACTTATTTATTTATTTATTAAACCTTTTTTATAATTACGTGATGGCTCGTTAGGCCTTATATTCCTTAAAATAAAGTTAAAGCACATGATATTTGCAAAATTGTCATCACTTAGACATGAGTCTAATGGAGACCATTCACTGCATAAATGCCTTGCCTTTCAATAGTATTGCATTTGAGTTTGTGTTTAGTGTTAGGACGAGTAGAGAGACGACAGGGAGAGAGAGGGAGACAGAGATCTAACGATCACAACGAATTACAGTCTATAAGGCTATACGACCAACACAACAGCTCTACCATCTCTCTCATTGGTTTAATGTCCAACACGTGACCCAACTATACTTCACATACTATTCAATTTGAATTTTATTTTTGTTTAAAACTCATATTTCAATACTTTATTCATTTGAAATAAATTCTAATTTCAACCAATTATTTAATTTTTACAATAGTATTCAAGTTTGACTTTCTATATGAGCTCTAAATAAGGCATTAAATGAGTCGACTGTTTGCTTGTCGTTCATTGAATGTGAGGCGGGGGTAACACCTCTTCATAGAAAAGCTTCAAACCTAACCTCTAAACGCACTGACAATCTCTCTGCTCTTATTGGACTTCTTTATAGTCACGTGACTTAAATGTTACAAATAATTTAACTTAATTTTAAACAATAATCACTAATTCTTCTTTAAAAAACTGATTATTTAATGTAGTTTTCAATCAATTACTTTCATAGTTATCAAAAGTCAAGTTCAACAGTCTTTAGGACTAAGAAATCAATAGATTTTAAACTTTTTTATAAACTTAAAAAAGTTCTAATAAGTAATTGAGGTTTAGTTTAGTATAAATACCGGTAATCGCTTTGATTACTCGCAATTAGCAGTCATTCAAATAACTTGATTGAGAACTAATGCAAACAAAACTTAATCAATAGTTAGAACTTATACTTAAAAGCAGAACAAGTTTGGAATAATTGTCCAGTTTTTGTTATATTAGTTGAGCACGAATTACAATAGAGTCCACAATAAAAGCAATAATTTATTTAATTAAAAAAAATACAACAATTTCGAAACATTAGGTTCAAAGCAAATAACCCCTAAAATAGAAATAAAAATAAAATTAATAAAAACAAATTTGGATTTAAGATTTCACTTACGGTAATTTCATTCTCATGAAAATCCAAGTAGTGAAAAAAGAAACAATAATTAATATAAACCCAATCGAAATGAGAAGAATTCTATTCAATTTAGGAGTAACAGGACTGTGAGTGTTATCTAATATAACAAATCCAAGTCCTCCTAAAGTGAACAAAAGACTTGAGGCCAAGCCTTCCATAATATACTGGCCGTTAACGCGATAAGGCATAAAAGCCACGGGTCGCGAATGTCCGCTCTCGTCAACTGTTGACCCAATCGATGGCGGCTCTACTATTACGTCATATATTATGCCTTTTAAGTAATAATAACATTAATATAAATATTGACATAAATTATATAATTAATGTAAACCTCCGCAAACGAGAAAATAAGAGACCAATACTAGAGAGTAGACAACCATTGCTGACGGCGCTTTCAACCAATTTGGACGTTTCAGCTTTAGATTTGGCACTTCTAATATATGAAATGGTAACCCATAAACTGATTCTAAAACTGATGCCATTATTCTTTTATTTTTATCAATTTAATTCTTATAAACTATTGGATTGTTTGCCAAATCACTCGTTTATGCATTCATTCATTAATGTTATCTCTCATTCA